>OY755235.1:71630573-71688073 GCA_963576725.1 Azorinus chamasolen
AATGCATAGTGGTTTTCTTCTTATATGGGTTTGATTCACTAACAGTCCGCACTTTGCGGAAAAGGTAGTTTTTAGCTAGTTGTTTATCTCCCTACACTGACATTCAATTAGTGTGGTTAAATTAGACCATCTCTTCTCAATCACATTGCTGGCCAGTGCCAATTAAAACAAAACATGTAAAAAGGTGATGGAATTACATTTAAATGCTTTAACTGTAATAAAAATGTAAATAATTCTGTAGTGAAAACTGATTTAGACAGATAAATGGTACTCAGATATTTGTTTCTTAACGTTACTTCTAAATTGCTCTATCATATTTTGTTTATCTCAATCATATCCGAAACAGGCTATGTTTTCGAGGGATATTGAGTGGGCTGGAAAAAGAAGAAGGCACATGAGATAATTTAGAAATCCGAGAAATAGTAAATTGCAATAATCTTATTCCCATCATGTAAGGTAAATTTCTGTCTTTCTTTCATCTACGTCCACCTACTCCTTAATATTTGCTGTCTTTTATTGTGTCCGTTTGTCTACTTAAACTAAGTATACTGAACAATTTAGAAGGCCTAGGTTTCTGTCATGTTTTATTACATCAGGTGAACACCTGACACAAGCTTTGAACATGGTAAACATGTATGTACTCATGTTATATATTATGTGTTTAGAAACATGTTCAGTCGATGTTGCACATGCATATAGCACAAGTATCTTCCATTAACCCTTCTCTTGCTGAATTTTAAAATACAGTTCTTCTTCTTTACCCATGCCCTGTTGTATAATTACATATATCGTCACTGTGTACACGTATTTCGCTGTGCGATTACTGCTGTGGAGTGCACTGGTTGCACAATCAACTTGTAAATAGTGCATACCCTGATGAGACAGCTCCTGCAGGATATTTACTATTTAAGAAATGAATGACGTGCTTCCGGTGTTCATGAGGTTATGCAACGCATAGCTTTACGAGCAAAGTTAGTGAAGCCCGAAGGGCTTCACGTGAATCTTTGCTCGTAAAGCTATGCGTTGCATAACCCATGAACACCGGGAGCACGTCATTTATTTCTTATATTTATATTCCATTGTATTTCTTATATTTAAGAAATGAATGACGTGCTTCCGGTGTTCATGAGGTTATGCAACTTTCTTTTTAGAATAAGGTTATATAAGGACGTTGCAGGGCGAATGTAAATATATTGATGTGAATAGCAAGCGAAGGGTTAAGGTATTTCCAGCAATGGCCGTAACCCGTTTGTTTACTTAGTGGAAAATTGAGTCATATGACACCTCTTTTTTCCATTTAGGTAAAAATTAAAGTTTTAAAAAACGTTTTTAACATTTATGAATTACACCAGGACCTTTGCTTAATAACTTTTAAAATAATTGCTGAAAAATTGATAAAAAATAGATTTAATCAATTTTTAATATGAAGGTCAAATTGCAAGGAAGTAAACAAACGGCCTTTGCTGGAAATACCTTAATCCTTGGGGTCATAACCTAAGTCATCTCCACTTCCATAGCATTGGTGCGTATCCAAGCACAATGGCCAGGAACGCCCCTGATGTCCTAATACAGATATAACAAAATTACAAAATATATGATTTATATTGGATCTGTTTGTTGGTACATGTGTCCACATTTTACTTTACTTTAACCGTATTTCAGTCATATCGCACCGTCCAGAAACTACAGATGGTGGAAGACCACATAAGGGTTCCCGTGTATGGAACAAATTGCATTGTTTCTTGCACAGAATAGCCACCGATCTACCGCAAGCCAGCTTCGGGACTTCCTCACATGAAAAAGCATATTACATTTTGTTATATAATGTTTTATAGCAAAATTTGATTGGTAACGTTTAGTCTTGGCTGTATGCCGAACTAAAGTACATGTAATATGTAAAGCTTCCACGGGAACTTTCTGCATCACTTTCCTTCGGTCTCTTACTATCACCTGCATGATAGACTCAGGGTTAATCTCTTCTTGATTGGCTGTTGTAGAGATATTTTACCGTATATATACAGTAACATTTTGTCTACAGTGACCTTTAAAAGTAGGTCTAAATTCTAGGCTTCTAAGACAGGTGGTAGCATAATGCAGGGTGAACGCTATGCAGAAAGCATCCTGCATTAAGCGACCATCTGCTCTTATCAACCTCCATATTTATTAATTTGTTTGGTCACTATAGACAGGTTCCACTGCATAACCCTTTCCCTCATAGGCTATTTTCAGATCCAACCACTTTGAATAAATCTACCGAAAAGGATCATTAACTAGAGAAAAGGAAAATTTTAGAATTTTGTAGTTTGAAACCATTGTGAGAAATAGAGCATTTGCTCCTATAGGAGCAAATGCTCTATTCATCACAATGGTTTCAATAAAGTAACTTTTACAGAGTCGTAGAAAGGCGTATTGATGGAGGAAAGGGATATATACACTCAATGTCGAAAAAACTAATATACATAGGAACAGCTGTCAACTCTGAGATACGCTCGCGAGATATCAAAGACGACATTCACTTTATACGCATGTGACCTGAATACATTTCTTTTACGTTCATTGCGACTTACTGGCATTTTAAACAGTTTGGAACCTAACGGGATGCCCAATAGCTGAACATCTCATTAGTATCGAAGCGATTCGTCAGTTTCTCAAAATCGAAAATGTGCAAACTTCGCTGCAGATCAGTGTTTGGTGAGACAGTAGGGTTTCAGCAGGATGGTGATTACAATAGTTTGCACATGAAAGGAAGTGATTGCCTTCAATTAACTTTCCATGATTGAAAGAGTATTCAGTGCCCCCTGCATTACACAGCATACTGTCTCTATTTGTATATTTGTACTTGGTGTACAGCGCCAGTAGGAAGCGGGCATACATTGATAGGATATTTTCTTTACACCGTATGTCGGAGATGGAGAGCATGTATACGTTGATGGGGGTGTTTTCTTTACACTGTATGTCAGGGATAGCGGACATACGTTGATGGGGATGTTTTCTTTATACTGTATGTCGGAGCTTCATATAAACTCTTTTTCACGCATTTACAAACAGAGAAGACCAGATCAGACGACTCCTATAGGAGCCGTCTGATTAGGGTCTGCTCTGTTTGCTAATGGAATTGGAAAGATCGGGGGGTGTATTCTTTGCGTAGCAATGAATACAAAGGTGGCGTTCTATCATCAAACCCATGGTAAACTCGCCTTCCTGAAAACTGCCATTCCGCACAGTAGTCTAGTGCAAATTATTGACCTCCATTCGATGGATACAAAAGGCGTTTAACAACATGGCATCCGGAACCAATCATGGTATACTATTTCTGACATGAAAATGCTTCGTAACATAAGTTGCATCAAAATCCACACAAAACATAGCAATGTGTAAGAAGGGCGCACGAGTATACAAATATCAGTCACATGACGAAATCAGGTGATCATAATATGAATGAAAGTATTCTCCCAGAGGCAGTTACTCAATGAATGAAGAAGTGCGCGTCGGATGCAAACGAGTAGGTAAACGAGTACGTGTGGTCAGTTTGATAATAAGCACAGCGGGAAACGGCTGAAGTGTCAGCTGCAACTTAATTATCCACTTGAAAGAGTGTTAATCCTTTCTCTTGTAGATACTCAATTTCGTGCCAAAGCGAACTTATTCGATATCAGAAATTTGATTTTCAACACATTTATGTCATGCAAAGAATACTGCAGCGATTACTTTCTAAAATGGCTACAATGTTCAAATTCCAAATTTTCCATATTTCTATTTTTCCATGAATATTCAGTAGGTGTTCAACTAAACTTAGAATAGGGAAAGGGTTAAAGCAACAATTCTGCGAACTATCAGGTGTGCAGTTTTGAAAATGTACGACATGTCGTCATGATCCAAACTGTTTGTTACTGGCTATCTTATCGTATTTACTTTCGCCACCAATTCATATGCATGTGAAGGAGTTAAACCCTTTGAATGCTGGAGATGGAAACAGGGTGCATTCAGTAAGAAAGGGTATACTTTGCGACAGGAGTTTGAGTGGCAAACATCGCAGATGCTCTTGTAGTGGTAGTTCACATGCCATTTTTTGCATGGTTAACCGTGTTGTGGTAGTAGACATGACATTTTGTATGGTTACCCTGTAAAGGTAGTAGACATGACATTTTGTATGGTTACCCTGTAAAGGTAGTAGACATAGCATTTTGTATGGTTACCCTGTAAAGGTAGTAGACATGACATTTTGTATGGTTACCCTGTAAAGGTAGTAGACATGACATTTTGTAGTAGACATGACATTTTGTATGGTTACCCTGTAAAGGTAGTAGACATGACATTTTGTATGGTTACCCTGTAAAGGTAGTAGACATGACATTTTGTATGGTTACCCTGTAAAGGTAGTAGACATGACATTTTGTATGGTTACCCTGTAAAGGTAGTAGACATAGCATTTTGTATGGTTACCCTGTAAAGGTAGTAGACATAGCATTTTGTATGGTTACCCTGTAAAGGTAGTAGACATATCATTTTGTATGGTTACCCTGTAAAGGTAGTAGACATATCATTTTGTATGGTTACCCTGTAAAGGTAGTAGACATAGCATTTTGTATGGTTACCCTGTAAAGGTAGTAGACATGACATTTTGTATGGTTACCCTGTAAAGGTAGTAGACATGACATTTTGTATGGTTACCCTGTAAAGGTAGTAGACATAGCATTTTGTATGGTTACCCTGTAAAGGTAGTAGACATGACATTTTGTATGGTTACCCTGTAAAGGTAGTAGACATGACATTTTGTATGGTTACCCTGTAAAGGTAGTAGACATGACATTTTGTATGGTTACCCTGTAAAGGTAGTAGACATAGCATTTTGTATGGTTACCCTGTAAAGGTAGTAGACATAGCATTTTGTATGGTTACCCTGTAAAGGTAGTAGACATAGCATTTTGTATGGTTACCCTGTAAAGGTAGTAGACATGACATTTTGTATGGTTACCCTGTAAAGGTAGTAGACATAGCATTTTGTATGGTTACCCTGTAAAGGTAGTAGACATAGCATTTTGTATGGTTACCCTGTAAAGGTAGTAGACATAGCATTTTGTATGGTTACCCTGTAAAGGTAGTAGACATAGCATTTTGTATGGTTACCCTGTAAAGGTAGTAGACATGACATTTTGTATGGTTACCCTGTAAAGGTAGTAGACATGGCATTTTGTATGGTTACCCTGTAAAGGTAGTAGACATAGCATTTTGTATGGTTACCCTGTAAAGGTAGTAGACATAGCATTTTGTATGGTTACCCTGTAAAGGTAGTAGACATAGCATTTTGTATGGTTACCCTGTAAAGGTAGTAGACATAGCATTTTGTATGGTTACCCTGTAAAGGTAGTAGACATATCATTTTGTATGGTTACCCTGTAAAGGTAGTAGACATAGCATTTTGTATGGTTACCCTGTAAAGGTAGTAGACATGACATTTTGTATGGTTACCCTGTAAAGGTAGTAGACATGACATTTTGTATGGTTACCCTGTAAAGGTAGTAGACATAGCATTTTGTATGGTTACCCTGTAAAGGTAGTAGACATGACATTTTGTATGGTTACCCTGTAAAGGTAGTAGACATAGCATTTTGTATGGTTACCCTGTAAAGGTAGTAGACATAGCATTTTGTATGGTTACCCTGTAAAGGTAGTAGACATAGCATTTTGTATGGTTACCCTGTAAAGGTAGTAGACATGACATTTTGTATGGTTACCCTGTAAAGGTAGTAGACATATCATTTTGTATGGTTACCCTGTAAAGGTAGTAGACATATCATTTTGTATGGTTACCCTGTAAAGGTAGTAGACATATCATTTTGTATGGTTACCCTGTAAAGGTAGTAGACATGACATTTTGTATGGTTACCCTGTAAAGGTAGTAGACATGACATTTTGTATGGTTACCCTGTAAAGGTAGTAGACATGACATTTTGTATGGTTACCCTGTAAAGGTAGTAGACATATCATTTTGTATGGTTACCCTGTAAAGGTAGTAGACATATCATTTTGTATGGTTACCCTGTAAAGGTAGTAGACATGACATTTTGTATGGTTACCCTGTAAAGGTAGTAGACATAGCATTTTTGCATGATTACCCTTGTACATAGTAGTAGTAGACATGATATCTTTTTGCTTGGTTAGTCTTGTAGTGGTATTAGACATAACATTTTTGGATGGTTAATCTTGTAGTGGTAGTAGGCACGGTAATTTTTTCATGGCTGACCTTGTAGTGGTAATTTTGCTCAGCATTAACCATTTACTCGATTAATAAGCCTTTTAAAGTCTTTGCAAACAGTCTAGGTCCTGGTCAGACGGTTTCTGTAGGAACTATTTGCTACAACATCTGTCAACGCCGAGAATCGGCATGTAATCATGGTCCAAACTGTTTGTTATTGGGACTATGTTTTTTTAAACAAAATTGAACATAAAAAAAGAAAATTGTAGCAAACGATGAAGACAAAAAACATTTGGCACGGAAAGAGTTAAACATTGATACAGACATATGTAGAGATGTAAGACATTTATTGTTCAATTCTGTGCTGTTCAATGTCTTATATTATCTATATTCGTGTCTAAAATCTTTGTTCAAATGTCAAAGTAAAGATTGCATATTGTATTGCAACTTTGTTAGTGAACGTGTCCTTGGCACTGCAGTAAAACCTCTCTAAACCGGAATTCTAGTTGAGAAGAATTTAAATACTTTTTAGGAAGATGACTGTTTAATGCAGGGTGAAAGTCATGCAGAAAGCCCCTAGAGGAGCTTTCTGCATGACTTTCACCCTGCATTAAGCTACCATCTGTCTCAGAGACATATTTATACTACATTGAACGTCCGGTTTATAAAGGTTTTACTGTAGTAGTGGCAACAGTAGTAATATATATTGAGGACTGAGAAAATCTTATAAACTCCTTACTCCATGAATATTCATGTACGAAATAATAACATCGTTCATATTAATTAAACTAATATCTGTAATAGCACGGAATTTTTCTGGCCACGGTAGAGAAACTGTATTATCACATAATCTACCGGTAGGGAGTGCCGAAACAGAGTGCCGTAAATTGCCGAAATGCTCTAGTGCATTTTTGTGCACATGAGCGGTTTGAATCCGGCTGTATTATGCTGTAAACAATTGGCCGAACCAGCCGTCAGATAAAGTCTGTTTCACTTTCTATGGAATTTTTAAAGATTGTGTGATAAAAAGAATCATACATTCGTGTTCATTACAAATTGTTTTCATGAAACCCGTTTACTATAATGAATATGAAACTCGCTTAAGCTCGTGTCATATTATTATAGTAAACTCGTATCATAAAAACAATTTGTAATGAACACTCATGTCAGATCCTCTATGTATCATATATCTATATTGTTTCATAAGCAAACAGAGCAGACCCTGATCAGGCAGCTCCTACAGGGTATGTCTGATCTGAGTCTAATCTGTTGCAAAGTCGTAGAAATGCGTATTGATTGGATAAATGGTTAGCCCTTTACTTAATAGATACATGTAGACCTTTTAGCGCATCTACAAACAGTGTTGACCTAGATCAGACAACTCCTGTAAGAGCTGTCTTATCAGCGCCTGTCCTGTTTGCTTATCGGATCAAAGGACAGACCTGATTCTACGGTTTCTGCCATGGCAAAACTTCCTGCCACGATAAAAGCTAATTAACATGCATGCTTTGTTTTAAGGCCAAGTGTATATTGGCAGTGTTTACTTGAACATTTGTGCTTTATCTAAGTGTATATTGGAAGTGCTATCTTGAATGTTTTATGTTTTTAAGGCCAAGTATATATAAGTGGCAGTGCTTAATTGAACACGTGTGCTTTATTTAAGGACACTAATAATTACTGTTTCAGTAATAACAAACTTGTTCACGCCCACACCCGCCATTGTTTAGGGACACTAATGAATAAAAAGTATAGAAGTGAAACCTACTTTGCGCACAATCCTCTTCCTATGATAAAGTGTAAGGAAAACAAATAAGCACAGTTCACCAGATAGAACCACATTAAGCATGCATTTAATTAGTGCTAATCGTGCGGGCAGGCTACATATTCCTTCCTACACAATCGGCAGAAGGTTGGGGGGGGGGGAAACAATCTACCCAGTCAAATAGGTTTTAATTGCCATTAGATTCCGCTTTCCCCTCTTTCCTTTATCTAATTGCCCCCCCCCCCCCAAACAAATACTGGAGTGTTTGGTTATGTCAGAAACTGTAGAATCAGTTATATATGATTCCATAAGCCAGCAGATTAGGCCCTGGATAGTCTCTGTTTGTAAAGGCGCGAAAAAACATGCATATTAAGATTAAAATAATGCAGTTGCGTCCCTTTACACGTGTAATTCGATTTGATAGTGCTGATGCAAATAATTTGATACACATTGTTATTGCCATGTTTAAGCTATTATGAATATATATTACTTCAAACTCTTCCAATTGAAAATATCATCTCATTCAAAGCCATGGCATCGTAACAAACAGATTCGTGATAACTTAAACTAAAAAAGTTCAAAGTACATGTATATCAGTTTACATAATGCTATATTTGAGCTTCAAACGCATACTTAACCATAGTATCTTATGAAAATTCAACTGTGTGGTATTGTTCATTATGATTGATTTAAACTGTTCAATTTCACACACCAAAATAATTTGAAATATGGGACACGACATTAACATCGCTCACTACTAAAGCCTCGAGCGGTGTCCAGTCCCAATGAAGTCAGTTGGTTGAACTTGGGATGGCGTCTCTGTGTAAATAAATCCTGATCTGAAAAGCTGCCATCTAGATCAATATACATTAAAATAATTTCGCACCCCCCGTCCTCTTACGATCGCTGGATGCATGCTCTACTGTACTACAGTCGGAAAAGGGCTGGTATAAAACATTTACCCCCCTCTATCAAATCACTAGAATGGCTTGTACCGGTGGTTCTCTCGACTTGAGTTTTAATATACTCTTAGACTACATATAATATATATTGTATATGGTCTGAAAGTGTAGGGCTCGAGTCGGAAGAGCCGCCTATGTGAACCATAGTAGACTTTACTTACATTATTATTATTATCATTATTATTATTATTATTATTATTATCATTATTATTATTATTATTATTATTATTATTATTATTATTATTATTATTATTATTATTATTATTACTATTACCTATGTGTACCATAATAGACTTTACTTTCATTATCATTATTACTATTATCATTATTATTTTTATTTTTTTCTAAATTTTATTATTATTATTATTATTATTATTGTAATCATCACCATCAACATCATCATCATCACCAACAACACGAAGCCAACAATCATCAACATCACCAACAACAACAGCAACTTAATAATCATATCTTTACCATCATCGTCAACAACTCCATCAGCATATCTTCAGCAAAAACAATAATAAATTATCCATTCTTGCGATAGTATATGTATGTATCTTCATTACTTTTACTGTTAATTACATGTCTCTTGATCTTGTTTAATGTTAATATCTATTTGTGGGACTGTTCTCATGTTTTTTGTATGTATATACAAACTGAGAAAATAAAAGAGAATTGAATTGAATTGGTTGACAAAGTCTGTAGTACACGGACGAAAGCTCCCAAACAAGGTACGCTTTCAAATTTTTGGTGTGTGAAATTGAACAGTTTAAATCAATCATAACATACTTAACCATGTTAACCCCCTACCTAAAATATTCATGTAAAAAACAGGGGTTCAGATGAGATGCGTAAATTGAAACATTTTCAAGAATAACTTCTTTATTTCTCCACCAACCCCTATGTTGTGGCCACTCTTTAGAATCGTCTCGAAGAGACTATTCTAAAGAATGATCACAACATATCATTTGGTGGAGAAATGACGATTTTAGTACGTAGCTCTGTAGGCGTTAATGACATCATGAATATCAATTAGCTGAAATGTTATAATGGAAAACAAATGAAAGAAGTTTGGGTCACGACATAACTGTGGAATCAGATCTATAACAAAACACGTAAACAGTGTAGACCCCGATCAGACGACTCCTACAGTGAGTTATACACTGTTTGCATGGCGTCACTATGAGGTAAAGGCTTAACCCTTTCCCTCATATTAACGTGTTTTCACGCATTTGCAAACAGAGTAGACCCAGATCAGACGGCTCCTAGAGGAGCCGTCTGATCAGGGTCTGCTCTGTTTGCTAAAAGAATGTGATAGATATGTTCATTTACTTTCTGAAATGTCTACAATATTCCACCTACCGTATTTCTTTCTAATTAACTATTTTGTTAATGAATATTCAGTAGGTATTGAAATTTGGCCTAAATACAGAACAGGAAAAGGGTTAAAGGACACAGTCTCCAAACGGACATTTCATCTAGTTTAGGTCAATGGCAACATGTTAATATTGTAGTATCCTTCCTGCCAGTCCGTTACTATGACAACAGACATGGATTCGCCACTGAGTGCTTTTTCCGACCGGTCCCTTTGACTTTTTCCTCTACGTTATCTTTCACTATTACCACGGTTTTGAAAACGCTCTTAACACTAACCATATTAAGCGCTGAACACTCCACATACTCCTTGGCGCCCAATTTCTTTGCTATCTTAATACCTTGAAGGAACGTAGACGGTTCTTTTCCTTCCGTTTTCAATTTTTGACAAAGTTCCACGTCTTCTCTGAGATCCGTTTTAGTGCCTACAAGAATGAATGGCGCCTTTGGGGTAAGAATTCGAATTTCTGTAACCCAGGCATTCTGCACATTTTCAAGAGTTTCTGGATCTGTAACACTGAAGCAGACGATAAAGACATCGGTGTTGGCGCCAAAAATCTCCCGCAATGGACGGTAATTTTCCTGAAATTAGAAGTTACTTTAAGCTTAAGAAGGTAGAGCAAAATGTCGCGCAAAACGTATGGCCTGTGTCAATGTGGAACAAACATTTAGGTCCAAATTTCAGAGTGGAATAGCCTGTCAATGTTTGACCCATTACCTCATAGGCTATTTTAGATACAACCTCTTTGAATGAATCTACCGAAAAGGAGCATTAACTTGAGAAAAGGAAAATTTTAGAATTTTGAATTTTGACACCATTGTGATAAATAGAGCATTGGCTCCTATAGGAGCAAATGCTCTATTTATCACAACGGTTTCACAAAGTGACTTTTACAGAGTCGTCAAAAGTCGTGAATATGAGGGAATGGGTTAATTAACTATAGAAGCCACCCAATATGAAAAGCTTACACATGCTACCGGATTTTGAAGGAGAAACTGGACTGATTCTGGCCAAAGGGCTCCCCGAGGAGTAATATGATTAGGGTCTACACTGTTTGTAACGGACAGTACAAGCACGTCCCACATTAAAATGGTTAACCATTACAGTACGGGAAATTAGTCACTAATGTCCATTGCAAACAATGTAGACCCAGGTGAGAGGGCTCCTGGAGGAAATCTCTCATCCGGGTCTGCACAGCTTGACGTGTTAAACCTTTCTTGAAAAACCCTAAATATTCACCATAAGTTTGACCTGTTTGAATTTTGGAATAGTCCATTTGAAAATTCAGCATTATAAGGGTTAAACACCTACAAATATAAAGGTGTTAAAATGGTTCACCACTCTCTGGAGTGAGTATGGTGAAACTAATACATTTGAACTCAAAACGATTGTAAAGTCTACCAGTAATTCGTCTAAAGTGTGTGACATTTAACCATTGGTCTGCTGTAAAACTATGTTTGCTTAAACTTTCGCTGACTTTCATATTCGTATTGAGAATCCGAGTATCAAACAGCTAGGATCCTGATGAGACGCCGAGTTACTCGGCTTATTATCTGGAGCTAAGTCGTGTGCACTCGCCAGTCAAGTCGCGCTTAGCAAACGGGTGGTTAAAATAGCGACACTATATAGGTATTGTAGATCTAAACATGTAATGTGCACATATTTCCTCAAATTGTTAAAAGTGTCTTCAGAATCGGAATTTCTGACTTAAAAAGAAGTATGTGCTACAGCACATGCTATGGGAAGAGTTGTTTGTATCGAAAATGGGGGGAGGGGGAGGGGGCGAGCGAAGATTGCTAATGAAGAACGTACTCATTTTGATGGACATGTAGGTCAGCTATTGCACAAACCCCCTCTAAACAGGGCGTTAGATTTGGTATAAATATAGGTCCTGGAGAAGACAGGTGACAGCTTAATGCAGGGTGAGAGTCGTGCAGAAAGCTACTAAAGGATGTTATAATTTTTATATGAATATCGATGGAGTGAATTTACAACTAACCGTTCCTATGGTATCTGTCAAACCGAACTCGATTTCCCCATTCTCTGTGTCCATGGAAACTGGAACCTCAAAAGACCCTTCAGTGCCGGCTGCATGAGAATGAATGAAAAATAATTAGTCAAACAATATGACAATGCCTAAAATATAACCACGAAAAGAATCATTAATATGTGAGTTGTACTGTTGTGGTTTAAATGTTTTAAACAACTTAGGATTAGGAATAGTTTTTTTTAAGACGTATTAAGTGTCGTCGAGATTGACATATACATGCACTGGTAGGCATTATCAGCCCTTTATTTAACCCTTTACCTAATAAAGAAATAATAACTATGAGTATTAATCAGCTGAATTATGGCATTAACCCTTTCCCTCATATACACGTGTTTTCACGTATTTGCAAACAGAGTAGACCCAGATCAGACGGCTCCTATAGGAGCCGTCTGATCAGGGTCTGCTCTGTTTGCTAGTGGAATTCGATATATCTGTTTCTTTACTTTCTAACATGACTACAATATTCCACCTTCCATATTTCATTATAACTGTTCTGTCCATGAATATTCAGTAGGCATTGAAATTTGGAATAAACATAGAACATGGAAAGAGTTAATGGTGTATAACCTGTATAATAAGACCAAGCAGGGCAGACACTGATTAGACATCTCATGTAGGAGCTATCTGATATGGATCTACACTGTATGAGCATTCTGAACAGGGTCTGCTCTGTTTGCTTTGCTTATTAGACCTGACGCTTCAGTCTCTACAACTACCAAAACATCCTGTATATATACACTAATTTAAAAAATCAGTGAATAAATATTCATGACGTCATTATTTCTTACAAGGAAAAGGTTAATAACAAATATTTCATTTAGAAACGTTTCACTCCCACGTGGGAATGGCAAATCTATGATTACCTTTGCAACTACAGTAAAACCTCTCTATAACGGCCACTAAATTACACCAAGTATTTTGTGTTAAAGGCAGGTGGCTACTTAAAGCAGGAGCGTTCTGTTTCACTTTCACTTTGCTTTAAGCAGCCGACTGTCCTAAATGCCAACTAATTAACACAATTTGGTAGCCGTTATAGAGAGGTTTTACTGTAGTTTTAGTTTGGGTCCAGATGAGACACGGAGAAAATTTACATCTCATCAGGATCCAACTTGTTTTACTGGAATTTGGTTTTGAAACACAAATTTAAAAAAAATGACACGAAAGTCTGACTAAATAAAACAAACATCTCATCGGTTTTAATTTTACTTAGTCTTCTTTAGCACTGAGAGAGTCACTCCTTTGGGTGAGAACTGCGAATTTTTAATTACCAATGCAAACAGTTTGGATCCAGATTAGACGTCGAGTATTTTGGAGTTTCACCCGGATCCAAATTGACACTACTACAGTAGATGTCAATGAAACAACATGTGACAGGCATATATTTTGATATCAGTACGGACATAAAAACAACAACAAAGAAACAACCCTTGACCTTTCTTGATAAAGACTTAAAAGCGTAAGTACTTTTAACAAGTCAACCACAATATACAATTAGCCATATATCTACACACTTCCGGTATAGCATTATAGGCCTATTATGTTTAAACTCCTTTTTAGGGTGGAATACTGGCAAATACATGTAGTGTATATCTTGATCAGTACATAACGGGTCTACAATTATTGGTATACTAGTGTTTTCTGTTTGAATTCCTCGAAATGAAGATTACATTTAGTTGCTTTTTCTAAAACTTTAGACAATTATCTTGAAACGTAAGGGCAATCACGGGATAAATAGAGGGAAGAGGAAGTCCTAACAGGCAGATTTTTGTGGTTGTTTACGGAATTTTGTTCGAGCCATCTAAACCTTTTATCTGGTATAGCCTAAGCACCTTTACATGCATTTGCAAACAGAGTATACCCAGATCAGAGTGCTCCTGTAGGCTCGGTCTGATCAGGGTTTGTTTATGGAACTACAGTAAAACCTCTCATAACCGGAATTCTAGTAGATAAGAATTTAGACATTTTAGGCAGGTGACTGCTTAATGCAGGGTGAAAGCCATGCAGAAAGCTCCTCTAGGAGCTTTCTGCATGACTTCCACCCTGCATTAAGCTGTCACCTGTCTCCAAGACCGATATTTATACTAAATTAAACGCCCGGTTAAGAGAGGTTAAACTGTATATTGCACTCTTTTTACAGTTTCTTCCAAAATATCAGTTGGTCATAATCAGTTAATAAATAAACATCATTTCATTATTTCTTGCGTCAATATTCATCATGTAAAGGATTAATCTCCATTATCTGGAAAGTCAAAGTAATACACAATACGCAATACACAATACGCAATACAAAATACGCAACAATTTATCCTTTTTTGGCCTTTCAGTTAGAAAACCCTTCAGTTAGATAACCCTTTACTCATATATATTCATGCAAGAAATAATGACATCATGAATTCTAATTGGATTTTTTTTATAAATGCTCATGAACATAATAAATTCTTTTTGGCCATGGCAGAAACTGAAAAAAGTCAGATCTTTATTATTCCATAAATAGACAGAGCAGACCCTGATTCAACGGCCCCTATAGGGTCTACTCTGTTTGCAAAGACGCTATAGGATACCTAACTATAAATTAAAGTGATAAATAATAATGGCGAGAGTGTCCATCCCTTCTCGTCAGAATGTGATTATCAAAGTGAAACTTGATATATACTGTTCACCATAGATCACAAATAGCAAGACCGATTTAATTCGAAAGATGGAACAATAAAGGATGTTTGAGATTTGAACTTAAATTGTGTGTATAGTAGAAACACTACAGCGACCACTTAATGAATAAATAGGATACCTTTAAAACAGATAGTAGCTTAATGCAGGACGTAAGTAATGCAGAAAGCTCCTATATGGTCTTTTTGCATAACGTTCGCCCTGCATCAAGCTACCACCTGCCTTAACCCTTCGCTTGCTATTCACGTCAATATACCTACCTGTAAATAGTGAAGACCCAGATGAGACAGCTCCTGCAGGAGCTGTCTCATCAGGGTTTGCACTATTTACAAGTTGATCGTGCAACCAGTGCACTCCACAGCAGTGATTTCACAGCGAAATACTTGTACACATTGAAGATATATGTAATTATACAACAGGGCATGGGTAAAGAAGGAGAAATGTATTTTAAAATTCAGCAAGAGAAGGGTTAAACATCAAGAGTTTGACCATGTTATTGGTGGTCGCTTGAGACAAGTTTTACTGTACATGCATTTCTTTAAAATGTGTCTGGATTACAATGGGTTTCGCCGTAGTGTTCAAAGGACAGAAATGCGAAATGCATCACTTAACCCATTCCCTCATATTGACGCCTTTCTACGCCTCTGTAAAAAACACTCTTTGAAACCATTGTGATAAATAGAGCATTTGCTCCACAGGAGCAACTGCTCTATTTATCACAATGGTTTCAGAACTACACAATTCTTAAAAAATCTTTTCTCTAGTTAGTGCTCCTTTGGGTAGGTTGGGTCTAAAAATAGACTATGAGGCAATGGGTTAAATATTGCATGTCTTTATGGACGGGCACATATTGGAGTATATATTTGCTCAAAAAAGGGAAAGACGAACTATTTATCATACACTGTATATATTACATTCCATTATTATACATGTATGTCTTACAGGCATTGGTTATCTAGCCAATCTTAATTTGTACACGTTTTATTATCTATACCATGAGTGCGGTGTCATTACGAGCTAGAATCTACTTCAAACAAGAATTAACCCCTTCCGTGCCACAATGACGGGTTTATGATATCACATGCAAACAGTTTGGATCCAGATGAGACGCCGAATAACTGGGCGTCTCATCAGGATCCAAACTGTTTGACACTCTGTTTATTGTTTTATAAAGAAAATGGAAGAAGTGCACACACTTACACTAAAAATAAACGAAACTTTGCCCAGCAGACGACAATGCTGGCACCGAAAGGGTAAAAATAGAAATAGAAAATTTATTATTTCTATGATACCGATACAGTACCGGAATTCTAGTAGAGAAGAATTTAGATCAGGTGGCTGCTTAATGCAGGGTGAAAGTCATGCAGAAAACTCATATATAGAGGGACTTTCTGTACAACTTTCTCCCTGCATTAAGCTGTCACCTATCTCGAACACCGAGATTTATACTAATTTGAACGTCCGGTTTAGAGAAGCTTTACTATATAAAATACAGCTAATTAACATTTCTTTTAATTAACATTTCTTATTTCTCCAATGAAAAATGACGAGGAAACGTGATACGGCGTCTATTTCATCTGAATCTATACATATTAGATGCGACGTGCTGATGGCTAGCACAATGTAGATCGTTCGTGACGAGATACTAAATTTAGATGCGTGCAGTTCACATGAGAAATGACTTTAGATAACGATCCGGACATCCTACATTTTCAACAGATAACGCACCTTTAACCCATTACCTCATAGGCTATTTTAGAATAAATCTACCGAAAAGGAGCATTAACTAGAGAAAAGGAAACTTTCAGAATTTTGTAGTTTGAAACCATTGTGATAAATAGAGCATTTGCTTCTATAGGAGCAAATGCTCTATTTATCACAATGGGTTAATAAAGTTACTTTTATAGATGCTCAAAAATGCGTCACTAGGGGATAATGTGTTAACGTAAATAGAATGTATCTCACTGTATGTATAAACAGAGGCTCAGATAAGATGCGTTAATTAATCCTTTACTCCATGAATATTCATATAAGAATAAGGACACCCCATGAATATTAATTAGATTAACAACACATTAATAACACATTGACACATTTTCGTCATGGCAGAAAGTGTAGCATGATATCTTTATTACTGCAGAACCTCTCTAAAGCGACCACTTAACCCTTTCCCTTATGTAAGCGCATTTTGACACATCTGCAAACAGACTAGACCCAGATCAGACGGCTCCTATAGGAGTCGTCTGATCAAGGTCTGCTCTGTTTGCTTATGGTGTAATATAGATCTGATTCTACAACTTCTTCCTGAGCCAAAATGGCATGTGTTTAGTATATCAGTATACGCACCATTATCTGTAGCTCTGAAAGTGCTTAAGTTTGAGCTCAGTAAAATGCTCAACTAGTTTTGCATTTACACACTTGTAACATTTCAAAATTCCTTAATATAGTAATATACACAATGTGTTGAATCCGTATCCACCCATTTCTTATGTTGAAATACGATAATCGACATCTTTTGCAGAAAAAAAATAAACAAAAGAATATACTTGAGCAAATACTCAAAACGGGCTAAAATCAAATGTTCGTTATTACTGATTTAAATTGAGTTATATTTCATCAAAATCCACTACAAATTTTCAATTATATTACTGATATGTGCGGTGAAAAACATTTCTAGCAATTCCGCATATTTGAAATAACAGGTTCCACTGTGCCACTACTTGAGCTTATTCATAAAACCGGGGACATATCAGACGGCTCTGTTTGCTAATGAAAGTTTACACTTTCTGACAAGCAAAAATTATTCATGATGTCAGTACATGTATTTCGTACATGAATATTCATGAGGCAAATGATTAAACGCGGCGCCTGTTCATGTACTCACTGCAATGTGTGTCACCAACAACGGTCTTTGCAGACTTGTGTTACAGTGATTGAAACATGCCTGCTATCTAGTTCTACATTGTTTGCAAACATTTAGGTTCCTCTGGGAGCTTTCTGTATGCCATTCGTCCTGCGTCAACCTATTCCCTCATATTGACGCCTTTTGGTGCCTCTGTAAAGGTCACTTTTTTAAAACAATATGATAAATAGAGCATTTGCTCCATAGGAGCAAATGTTCTATTTATCACAATGGTTTCAAAACTACACAATTCTAAAGTTTTCCTTTTTTCTAGTAAATGCTCCTTTTCAATAGATTTGCTCAAAGAGGTAGAGTCTATGAGGGAATGGGTTAACCCTTTCCTCCATGAACATTCATATAAGAAATAATGATGTCATTATATTAATTAGATTAATTTGTTATAAGAGCTCATGGACACAGGAATGTTTAGCCACAGCAGAAACTGTAGAATCATATCTACACAATGTCTATCATATCATAAGCAAATAGAGCAGACCCTGATCAGGAGCTGTCTGATCTGGGTCTACTCTGCAAAGGCGTAGAAAAACAGGCGTAGAAAGGCGTATTTTTGGAGTAAAAGGGCTAAGCAGCCACCAGTCCTGCCAAAACATTCTCAAGTCTTCTTGACTGAATTTTCAGATCAGCGAGGTTTTACTTTATTACGAGACGTAATGACAAAAAGCACAAACTGACACATAAACACGCAAACAGACCTCGCTTTATTCTACAATAACATAGAAAACTCCTCTGGGAGCTTTGTGTATTATTCTAACTCTGAATTATTAAGTACCCACTATTTTAACCCTTACAACGCTGAATGTTCAAATGGAATATTCCAAAATTCAATCAGGTCAAGCTTATGGTGAATACTTAGGGAATTTTCTATAGTGTAACATAACAAACAGTGCAGACCCTGATGAGAGGGCTCCTCTATGAGCCCTCTCATCTGGGTCTACACTGTTTGCAAAGGACATTAGTGACTCGTGTCCCGCACTGTATGGGTTAAAAGCCCTATGCTTATATAGTAAAAAGCAGCTTAACACAGATTTCACTGTTCTCGAAAACTGATGTAATAATTTTCCTTCGTGAAAGAAGTAAACTGTCATTTGAGAACAGTGTAAATCGAGATTGGTCTTTCATCCCGTCAACTACACTTTTTAGATGGGTTAATATGCTGAAATATTTAGTAAAACATACATGCTCCAAAGCAGCCTGATCAGGGTCTGTTCTGATAATGAGATTTCTTATGAAATGATGTACAGTAGATCTGATTCTACAGTTTCTGCCATGGCCAAACCTTCCTGTGTTTAACACCATAATGCAAATAAGCTTAGGTAAAGAATTTACGATTATTGTGGCATTAACCCGTTATTCATGAATATTCATGTATAAAAATAATGACGTCATGAATGTTCATTAGATTAATTGTTATAGCACATGTACACGGGAATTTTCGTCCATGGCAGAAATTGTAGAATCATATCTATATTATATCACACGCGAACAGAGAAGACCCTGATCAGACGGCTCCTACAGGATCCGTCTGATCTGGGTCTACTCTGTTTACAAAGGCGTATATATGGAATAATAGATTAGGACAATACCATAGTGTATAAGAAACATAAATAGTTGAAGCCAGATATATACATTGTACTTGAATATCTAAACAGGCATGTAACATAATGATATAGAAATACAAACCCTTAATAGTTCCTTTAGAGTTTTCAAATAGACTATCTCGGCATATTTTCTCCTCTGGTCCCGGGAATTTATTGTTGGCAAATGACATTAGCAGGCATGTTTTCCCGACGCCGCTGTCGCCGACTATAGTCACTTTTATCCGACGTCTCTCGTCGGGAGGCCCGTCCTCTGTACCGTTCTCGTCTTCCGCCATTGAATGGAAGTTTCACAGTCACAAGATACAAAGCAGAACTGAGACTTCTGTAATTCTCCGAATAATGATGTGTTCCTGTATTATATGACAAGACATAAGATTAACTCTTTCATCGCCAAAGCGGTCGAAAAGCGACTCACTGGACGTGTCGCAATGGGTGAATCTATAATTAATTGTGTAAACAATTTGACCCAAACGAGACGACGAGCAACTCAGCGTCCCATCTGGATCCAAACCGTTTGAAACTTCTGTTTCGTTTTTTCGAAGAATTTGAAAGAAAATCCTCCATTCTGACTCAGAAAGCAGACGAAAATGTGTGCAGACGAAACTTAATTGGCACCAAAAGAGTTAAATATGTTTTCTATGACAGTGCAAAGCTCATGCAAGTATGCTACAAACATTTGACTCAAGACTGCTTTCATCTGAGGAATAACTCTCTTTTTTATCAAGTATTTCCTGAAAAAGGTTCAATAACAGTACAGATCACATTGTATAAATGTATTGTTATCTTGTGACCATACTAACCATTGTATTAATTCATAGATTTATTCCAAAGAAAATCACAATGAAATTGACTTGTCATCCAGCTAACTGACACATGAATATTTCAGAAAAATAAATGGTATTTATTTAACTCCGCCTGTATAATTTTACAACATTTGGTCAACAGTATTCAAATAGCCCCATGTACTCTCGTAGCTTATATGTGAGACCATATCAAATGCACTTGAGCCCTATATCTGCCAGCTTATATCTGCTTCCGCACATGTACTGTATCCGGTTACCGGAAAAAGACCACTTGTACCGAAGATCAACGATGTGCCCATTAACTTCCTGTTGCAAATAACGAAGACGCTCCGTTAAATTTGGCTTGCGCGCGACTTGTTAATTCAATCAACTCACGTACAAATGCTCTTAACCTTTTACATCATAGGTTATTTTTAGATACAACCTCTTTGAATTAATCTACCGAAAAAGGGCATTAACTAGAGAAAAGGAAAGTTTTAGAATTTTGTAGTTTGAAACCATTGTGATAGAGTATTTGCTCCTATAGGAGCAAATGCTCTGTTTATCACAATGGTTTCACAAAGTGACTTGTACAGAGTCGTCCAAGGTCGTCAATATGAGGGAATGGGTTAACCCTTTACCCGATGACCATAATGTAAGAAATACTGACACCATGAATATTTATGTAGGAAATAATGACATCATCAATATTTATGTAAGAAATACTGACATCATGAATATTTATGTAGGAAATAATGACATCATGAATATTTTTAGCGTATTGACTTTTTATAATTGGATGTGGAAAATTGTTTTTGGCTTTGGTAGAACCCACATGTAGAATCGTATCAAATATACATGTATAATTCCATAAGCAGACAGAACAGACCCTGATCACATGGCTCCAACAGGGGCTGTCTGACCAGGGTCTACTCTGCAAAAGCGTGAAAATATGTTTCTATCAGGTACAGTTTGCACTTAAATCTAGAGCAATATAAATTTCGCCGAGAAGTCGCACTTATAGTGTCTAGCATATAATGTATCCGCGCATGGTTTACATGTCCCTGAATACAAATAAACATGAATACAAAATGAGTGAGTTACATTTAAGCCCTTACTCCATAGATACTACCTTTAACGCCTAAGTTGAAAACGGGTTAGATCCAGATCAGACGGCCCCAGTAAGAAACAAAAGTAAACTGAATTTAGATCCAGATAACAGGATTCCCGATGGATCCCTCTGGTCTGTGCCGTTTGTCATTCAATATCCTTTTGCAAACGATATACAATACAATGTACCCTTTAATACTGAAATGACCCTACCGTTAACCCTTTCTTTCATAAACGACGTTTCACGCATTTGCATGCAGAGTAGATACAGATCAGAATTCTCTTATAGGAGCTGTCTGATCAAGGTATGCTCTGTTTGTTAATGGAATTAGACGAATCTATCAAATTAGTTTCTAAAGCGGCTACAATGACCAGCCTTTCATCTTTCATTATGATTATAATTGTCCATGAATATGCAGTATGTACTGAATTTTGAAATAAACATGGAATAGGGAAATGAACGATGAACAAGAATGATCAAAAACACACCTTATATATTCCTTCGAAAATTTCCACTCGTTCTCAAGTTTGTATCACAAATCACAAAACTATCAGCAATATCTCTGAAAGTCCTCAAAATACACGTAGGCAACAGCTCAACATCCAATTTCAATAGCGATTTGTTTTGTTAACCCTTTACTCCACGATAACTGGTGTAAGAAATATTGACATTATCAATGTCAATTAGATGGGTTTTTTTTTATCATGGCACGTGAACTCAGGAAATGTTGGCCGTTGCAGAAGCAGCAGCCTCAGATATATTAGCAACCGGAGCAGATCCTGATCAGACGGTTCTTACAGGAGCCTCTGACCTGGGGCTAAGCTGTTTGTAAAGACGTTGAATTGTTTGGTGTCTACGATGTAGAGGGTTAAACATTCAGTTGCAGCTGTTGTAAAAACGTTAAATCTATTGCAGACCTTATCATTTGGTGAAACCCACAGGCGAGTAGAAAATTAGATTCGTATAATTGGCTACAAAAACCACGGCATTCACCATGTGAAAATGTCATGGAAACACTGCTTGTTGCTCTTACTCAAAAGTGGAAAATTTGGAAGTTGTTTGGTTTTGAATAAAAACTGTCGTTGTCAGCGCAGCTATATGCTTGAGAATGTGTATGCGCTTTGATAGTATAAGTATAGATATGTTGGAGAATAACTGCCCCATACTCCGATTAACATACTTCCGCCACAAGTGCCGTCGCACAATAGCAATTTCAGCAGGTTAGTGGGCGAAATTGCAGTGAAGTAATTATGTTGTGGCTGGGGCATCCCTTTCGCTGCTTTAACATATTCCCTCATATTGACATCTTTTATCGCCCCTGTAAAGTCACGTTTTAAAACCATTGTGATAAATAGAGCATTTGCTCCATATGAGCAAATGCTCTGTTTATCACAATTGTTTCGAAACTACACAATTCCAATGTTTTCCTTTTTCTAGTATTTATGCTTCTTTCAGTAGATTTATTCAGTGAGGTTGTGTCTAAAAATAGCCCATGAGGGAATGGGTTAAAATTAACCCTTTCCCTCATATAAACGGTCTTTCATGAAAAGCCGATCCTGGTTGAACGGTTTCCAAAGGAGTCGCCTGATCTGCGTATTATTAAAATATTATAGATCTGGCTGTACTGTTTCTACTCATACCATTTTTTTGTATTTATGCCATTATAAAAAAGGGTCAGCTATTAAATATACATGATGTCAATATTTCTTCTGCATGAATAACAGGGAAAAGGATAACATATCCAACAAGCTGTCCAAACTATCATTACCGTGGCTATTTTCCATCTAATGAAATGTATACATGTATGTGACACTCCCAAAATATGATGACGCATGGAATCCGACAATAGTATGAAACTATGTTTAAAAGTACGAGAACATATGTTTGTGAAGATACATCCGGGTTAAAGAGCTAGATAAGGAGGGATTTTGAAAATATAGGCATTTCTCCGACAAACCCCATCCTGCTGGTACTCATTCGAATCGTCCTTCTGATGCGATTCAAATTAGTACAGTAAAACCCCTTATATCGGAATTCTAGTAAAGGAGAATTAATATACTTCGAGGCAGGTGGATGCTTAATGCAGGGTGAAAGGCATGCATTAAGCTGCCATCTGCCTCCAAGACCGATATTTATACTAAATTAAACGTCCGGTTTAGAAAGATTCCACTGTAACAGTTTTCACAGTTCTTCGACAAACCCCATCCTGCTGGTACTCATTCGAATGCTTCTTGTGCGATTCTAATGAGTACCAGGAAGATAACGTTTTGTTGAGAAATGAGAGATTTTGATAAATCAGTATAGGCTTTTATCTACAGCTTTGAACTACTAGTACTCATTTGCCATGTTTCGCAGCTGCAATAAGCAGTAATTCTCCATCCTCACTTTATATCTGAGAGAGGTTTCCTTGCAAACTCTAGATCGTTATCGGAGGCAAAATTCTTTATTTTTTTATTCCTTTGCAACTGTTAACCCTATCCTCCATAGGCTAATTTTAGATCCAACCTCTTTTGAAGCATCTACCGAAAAGGGGCATTAACTAGAGAAAAGGGAATTGTTAGAATTTTGTAGTTTGAAACCACTGTGATAAATAGAGCATTTGCTCCTATAGGAGCAAATGCTCTATTTATCACAATAGTTTCAACAGGTGACTTATACAGAGGCGTAGAAAGGCGTATTTATGGAGGAAAGGGTTAGCCCTTTCAACGCTGATTTATCAAAGTGGAATGGTCCATCAGTGTTTAACTATAGAGTCCACTCAGTATGTACTGCATTAACTCGCTAGTGGGGTTTGAATGATAAACAGTGCAGACCGTGATCCTCTATGAGCCCTCTTATCTGGGCCTACATTGTTTACAAATGTCAGTACATGCATGTCCCGCTTTCAAATGGTTTACACTAAGCAGGAGAACATTTCGTCATCGTAAATTTCAACTTTTTGTTATTATTTTAATTTGCGTTGCGGGAAGATAAAGACCATTGCGATAGTTTCAAACGACTACCAACAGGCGAACCCGTCAGTGGTAATGTTTCCAAGTATATTGGATGCAGAAGAGTAACGTGACATCTCATCGGGATCCAAACTGTTTGACAAAGATTATAGTTTTGTATAAAGATTGATGAAAATGTCATTTTGAAACCTGAAGTGGACGGCACTCTTAGTAAATGAAATTTATCTGGCACCGAAATAGTTCATGAAGTTTTGCAAAGAGTTTAGCCCTTTCACCGCCGAAGTCGCATAAATGCACCACGACAAATAGTGCAGTCCCAGATCAGACGCCGCCTTTTCAAGGCGGCGTCTGATCAGGGACTTCACTTTTTGTCTCATTCTCTATTTCTACATATGTGTTTTATTCTTTTGAAATTTACATTTATTTATCTCATTTCCTTATTGTACCGAATGATTTAACAATATTTGGAAAGCAGATGACAATCAAAGGTGCCCGACGCATGCTTGGACTCAACCACGGAACCCCCCCCCCCCCCCCCCCCCCGATCACAATTTTTTATTTTATTTTGGGGAGGGGGGGGGGGGGGTGTCCGTGGGTGAGTCCAAGCATGCGTCGGGCACCTTTGATGACAATTAGAAATTTGGCGCCGAAAGGTTTAGACAAAGAGGAGATGCTGAGTAATTCGGTGTCTAATTAGGATCCTAACTGTTTTAAACTCTGCTTTTCGTAAAAAATTATTTAAAAAAATAAGGTTAGTTGCGACAGGAATACATTAGAACCTGTCCTAAACGGCCATTCATTCACTGAACATAGGAGTCTTAAAAAGCAGGTGGTTGCTTAATGCAGGGCAGAAGTAATGCAGAATGCTGCACTACTTTTGACCAGCATTAAGCTACCACTTGCCTTACAGACCCACGATTAGACTTCTTTTTGGTGGCCGCTTAATTAAGGCAGGTTCGATTTGCTGTACGCGATTTGTAAACTAGCTTACATAAATGTTTGCAAATCGTATACAGTGTTGTGGGCGGACGAGGGATTACCTTTGCACACAGTTTGGACCTGGATGAGACACCGGGTAACAGCTCATCAGGATCCAAACTGTTTGATACTCTGAACGTGTTATAAAAAAGTAATGCAAGATCAATCAACTGTGACAACTCAAATCGACGACACTTTCTATCGACAAAGTTAAGCTTGCTCTGCAGGATAAATAGATAAATCTTATATGAGTGTTCATTACAACTTGTTTTTATGAAACAAGTTGACTATAATAATGTGACACGAGTCTTAGCGAATGTAATATTCATTATAGCAAATGAGTTGCATGCAAAGAATGTGTAATAAACACGAATGTAAGATTCTTTGTATCACATAACTCTTAACACGTGTCATAGAATGTGAAACAGACTATATCTACATCGTAGTACAACCGCTTTAAAACTGCTCATTTGCATACAAAATGCACTAGTGCCGCGATTTACGGCACTCTGTTTCAGCACTCCCACACGGCAGATAATGTGATAAGGGTTAAAAACACACATCGCAATAAATCGCAACAAATTACATTCAAGAAACACCTTAGCATTCTTAAACACCACTATTACCACAAGAATTTCTATTATAAAATGTAAAGTTTTACATATCAATGTTCGGCTTGATTTTGTCTCAGTCATAAATTCAAGATAGGGAATATCTGACGGGAAACTCGCAGATCATAGCTGTATTCCCGCCAGATTTTCTCCCCCGTTAAAATTTGGTCCGAGACAAACTTTAAAAAGTCAAGCATTTTTTTTGTAAATACAACGTTCTTATAAAGTACTTCATTTTATAATATTTTAAATGTATATATTATACAAGGGATATGAATCCCTTTCATTCATGCATATGTATTTCAATAAATTTGTAATCAGAGAAGACACAGATCAGACAGCTCTTGTAGGAGCTGTCTGAACAGGGTCTGTTCTGTTTGCTTATAGAATAATGTAGATCTGATTCAACGGGTTACATTTGTATGTCGTTGCCAAAATGTCTTGGATTTACATGCCATTTTAAAAAAAATGCATGTAATTAATGTCCATGATGCCACTGTTTCTAGAGCTAAATGGTTAAAGCAAGTGATGTTTTGAAGCAGACGAACTCTACATTCATTCGATACTTTTCTATGGCAACGAGTGGTGCAGAAGTCAAATAAATATTGTTATTAAATTGGCGAAGATATTTCTTGAAACAACGCCCAAGATCAATTACAAACCAATGCTCCATGCAGAAACATTCTGTGAACTACAGTTAAAATGAACAATTCTAAAGTATGGCAAATTATCTAACAGTTGGCAAACTTATTTAATATAAATATGTTTAGCTAATTAACCTATGAATATTAAATAAAGAATTTATTACAGTATGTATCTATATCCATGAACTGTTGTTTTTAATTGCATCTTGACAATGAATGTTTTGGCTGCGACGGAAACTACATAATACCTTTGCAAACAGAGTAGTCCCGGGCCAGAGGGCTCCTGTGGGAGCTGTTTGGTCAGGGTCTGCTCTGTTTACTTGTGGAATAATAAAGATCTCATTCTACAGTTTCTGCCATAGAGAAAATATCCGATATTCACTTAGCATTACAAACATCCAACTACAGCAGAACCTGTCTTAACCCTTTCCCTCATATAAACGTGTTTTCACGCATCTGCAAACAGAGTAGACCCAGATCAGACGGCTCCTAGAGGAGCCGTCTGATCAGGGTCTGCTCTGTTTGCTAATGGAATTTGACAGATCTGTTTATTTTCTTCCTAAAGTGGGCCACCTTCCATATTTCATTATAACTATTTTCTCCATGAATATTCAGTAGTTATTGAAATTTGTAATAAACATAGAACAGGAAAGGGTTAAGCGATCGTATATTGATTTGACACAGGAATCTTAAAAAGCAGGTGGTTGCTTAACACATTACCCCCCTAATGACGCATTTTTTGCGCCTCTATAAAGTCACTCTGTGAAACCATTGTGTTAAATAGAGCATTTGCGCCTATAGGAGCAAATGCTCTATTTATCACAATGGTTTCAAATTACAAAATTCTAAAAAATTCCTTTTCTCTAGTTAATGCTCCTTTTCGGTAGATTAATTCAAAAAGGTTGGATCTAAAAACAGCCTAGGAGAAAATGAGTTAATACATGGCAAAAGTATTCTTTATAACAACCAAACTGTGATATAAATCTAGGTCTTGAATGCAAGGACAAACTTTATGCAGACAGTCCCAAAGGAACTTCTGCATTACTTTTTTCCTGCATTAACCTGAAAACTCCAATTAATATATGCATGTATTAGGTGAACTCGTCCCAATTAAAAAATATATAGCAAAACCCTGATTAGAGGCTCTCTTCATTTCTCCTCTGATCTTGGTCTACACTATTTGCCTGTGTCCCATGTATAGGATTATGGATGTGTATGGGTTAAGCAGCCACCTGCTTGTGCAGACACTCGTGTTTATTCATTGAGTGGTCGCTTTAGAGGGATAGATGCGATGCAGTTTTATCATTGAAACAACATTTGGTATATATGAGCACTCCCTGTCAAAGCTCACCTGTTTCCTTGGAAATCAATATTATAATGGGCAATAATAGTCAAGCATGCATGATAGAATAATGTTCCCTTTCCAGATTGTAGCCATTGAGATTGCGAATAAGTATGTGAAATATCATAGAAATAGCTGCACTTCAGTCGAAGCTGCGACTAATTTCGCTCATACGAAAACGCCCATGGCGACTACGACAGTAATAGGCTATAGCTATACCTCGGCATTAATGATACTCTAAGACATCGAATTAGTTGCAGTTTCTGCTTCCATTTTCACCGGACAGGTTTCAGCATGCAATCAGTGTGTTGAGTTCTTTACATAATAGAAACGCCTTTGCAAACAGGGTAGATCCAGATCAGATGGATCCTGCAGGAGCAGTTTGATCAGGATCTGCTGGGGTTGCTTATGGAATAATATAGATCTGATTCATATACAGTTAAACCTCTCTATAACGGCCACTAAATTACATCAAGTATTTTGTGTCAAAGACAGGTGGTTGCTTAAAGCAAGGTGAAAGTAAAACAGAACGATCCTATAGGAGCGTTCTGTTTTACTTTAACCTTGCTTTAAGTGGCCACCTGCCCTAAATACCAAATAATTAACACAATTTAGTTGCCGTTATAGAGAGGTTTTACTTATAATAATAAACAATCACCTGATTAATATTCATGATGTCAGTGTTATTTACATGAATATTCATGGAGAAAAGGGTTGAACAGTTTGGATTCTGCTGAGTGGGCAACTTATTCAGTCTTAGCTGTATCCAAACAGTGTACCAGTTATCTAACCCTTTATACCATCAATATTCAAATAATAAATAATAGCATCATGAATATTAATGAGACAAACTTTTACAACGGCACGTGAACATGGCAGAAACTTGTAGAACCAGATCTATATAATTCCATAAGCAAACAGAGCAGACCCTGGTCAGATGTATCATGACTCCCAACAGGTCTGATCTGTTCAACATGTATTGCCATGACCATTCTTACACGATGACCTGTTAGCAAAAGACCTCGTCAAAGAACTAGCACAGGTTATGCGACTCCTTTATCAACTTTAGTATATGGAAATGTTTTGATAATCGGTCAGTTTTGAGAACGGCCTGTCACTTAAATTAACCATATGAATCAAGACGATTCAAGACTGGCTGTTGTTTATTTTTTGAACACTGACAGGAGTTACATGTATATTTTGCGGCCTTTTCAAATGTTTAAAAACATATCTAAACTATATTTTTTTGTGTTTTGTCTCAGATAGACATACAAAGAAAGAGTGTGTGGGGGAGGAGAAGGGATTGGATTGGGACTAGGGTGTGAGTGATAAGAGAGCAGAAAAATAAGGAAAAGTCTAAACTGCAAATTGAACTATAAATATCATAATGTTATAATGTTCCATTTTGAACCCTCTATCTCATGAATATTCGTATTAGAAACACAGTAGAACCTGTCTTAAGTGGCCATCAAAAAATAGGTCTAATTATGGGTCTGTAAGGCAGGTGGTTGCTTAATGCAGGTCAAAAGTAATGCAGAAAACTCCTATACAACCACCTGCTATTAAAACTCCTTCCTCTATATAGTAAATGAATGGCTGCTAAGGACAGGATTTACTGTAATGATTGTTTGAATAATAATTTGCTGAACTTTTGTGACGTCATTATGAATATATATGAGTTTTTGGCCATGACAGATAGTGTATAATAAAATCTATATTATTCCATAAATAAACAGAATAGACCAAGTTCAGATTTTCTGTAGGAGTCTACACTGTTTTCACAATGTGTTAAAAGGTGGTTCTATGGAGCGAGGAGTAAAGCATTGCATATGTTTACTCATAAAGGATAATACATACACAAAGATAAAAAACAACTAACAATATTTCTATAAATTTAATATATCACAGGTATGCATAACAATACTACACATCAACCATAACAATTCTGTCTCATCAATATGTTGTTGTTGTTGTTGTTTTTTAGCTCATTTTTTAAATGGTCCATGCATTTTTGTATATGTCTTTCACTTCCACCATTATCGCTGCTGCATACGTTATATTTCATGAACCTTCCTCTACAGTAAAACCTCTCTATACCGGCCACTAAATTACATCAAGTATTTTGTGTTTAAGACAGGTGGGTGCTTAAAGCAAGGTGACAGTAAAACAGAACACACCTATAGGAGCGTTCTGTTTTACTTTCACCTTGCTTTAAGCACCCACCTGCCCTAAACACCAACTAATTAACACAATTTAGTGGCCATTATAGAGAGGTTTTACTGTTAATCCTTTTAATGAAGGAAACAAGTATGGTATCAGTAGCATTTGCAAACAGTATAAGTGCAGATCAGGGGCCCTCTGTCAGGATTTGCACAGTTTCTTCTTTCATACTGAATGGATTACAGTATAACCCCTCTAATGCGACCACTTAATGAATAAACATGGGTGTCTTTATAAGCAGGTGGTTGCTTAATGCAGGATAAAAGTAATGCAGAAAGCTCCACTAGGAGCTTTCTGCATTACTTTTGTCCTGCATTAAGCTACCACCTGCCTCTACCACCCAGAAATATACCTCTTTTAGGTGGTCGCATTAGTGGGGTATTACTGTATATAGATAAACAATGGTGGACCATTCCACTTTGAAAATACTGCATTCAAAGTGTTAAAACCTCACCCTTGAATTGCTTGACTGGCATTTTAAAACAAAATACAGGACTTGTAACAGATGTTCTCCATAGCAAGGTTTTTGCTGATTTTTTTTTATGGTTTTTAATTTTCAGAAAGAACGAAGTTTTAAACTCCCCTTTAACTGTCAATTTGGGAGTTACTTTCCAGCTTTGTTATCCAAATGAGACGTATCTTCCAATGTGCGACACACATCATTAATGCCCTTTGCAAACAGTGTAGACCCAGATGGAAGGGGTCCTGGAGGAGCCCTCTCATCACTCTGCATGCACTGTTTGTCATGTTACAGTTTTTCTTAAAAGTACTCCTCAATATTCACAGTAAGCATAACCTTTTTTAATTTCGGAATAGTCCATTTTGAAAAATCAACGTTGAAATGGTTAAAGTATCTAGAGGATCAAAAGTGACAGGACAACAATGGCTTCCACAATTGAAAATTAATGAAAAGCCACTCTTGAAATATCCTGTTTCTATAATGTAAACTCTCACATTTGTTCGCATTGTTTGATATCAATTTCAGTCTTGTGGCCCATTGTTTAAACATGTACAGTAACACCTTGTTAGCCAGAACACTCAAATAAGTATGATTATTGATTAGTCATTAAGATGGGGGTAGCTTAATGCAGGGTGAAAGTCATGCAGAAAGCTCCTCATGGAGCTTTCTGCATGACTTTCACTCTGCATTAAGCTACCACTTGCCTAATAAGTTCTCAAGTTTTCTTTATTTAATCTCAGATTAATAAAGTTTTGTTGTATTATCGATCTCATAATCATGCTGCTGCATAGTTTTCAGAGTTTAGAACAAAACAAGTGTACCAACATTATTTAACCCTTTAATGATATAAATCCATTGGTACTCCTTTAAATGCTTTTGAGGACAGAGAAGATCCAGATCAGACAGTTTCTGCAGGAACCAGTTAACTTATGAAATTATATGTACATGTATAACTGATTCTACAGCTTCTTGCCATGACCAAACATTCCTATATCCACATGTAATGATAAAAGTTAGCCTAATAAATATTTGTGATGTCATTATTTCTTACATAAATATTCACGGAGTAAAGGGTTAATGTCTTTATGCATTGGCAAAATAGGCCTCTTCTTTTCGTCTCTATTTCTTTCCAAATTCATGATCAGACTGTGTTTTGTACATTGTGTCATTAACCCTTTCCTTCCAACCTCTTCGAATGAATCTACCCAAAAGGAGCATGTACATGTACTAGAGAAAAGTAAAATTTTAGAATTTCTAAGAATTTCCTATAGGAGCAAATGCTCTATTTATCCCAATGGTTTCAAGAAATGGTTATTACAGAGGTGTAGAAAGGCGTATTTATGGAGGAAAGGGTTCTTTGGATAAATCTACCGAAAAGGAGCATTTACCAGGGAAAAGAATGTTTTTAGAATGGTGTAGTTTTCAAATCATTGTGATAAATAGAGCATTTGCTCCTATGGAGCAAATGCTCTATTTATCACAATGGTTTCATAAAGTGACTTTTATAGAGGCGTAGAAAGGCGCATTTATGGAGGAAAGGGTTAAAGAATGTATACAGTAAAACACCCCTAGACTGGAATTTTTGTAAAGAAAAATTTACATTGTTTTAGGCAGGTAGCTACTAGAGGAGCTTTCTGCATGACTTTCACCCTGCATTAAGCGACCACTTGTCTAAGTTGAAGACCGATATTTATACTAAATTTAATGTCCGGTTTACAGGGGTTTTACTGTATTTACATGTAGTTACAACAGATCTGTGGCAAACTCAGTTTCAGAATTTACATCATGCTTTATCTTCTTCTCCTGGCTCTGTGTTCACAAACTCCTGGCTAGTTCTGATCGCACCTTTCATAGCGGCCATGACAGTTATGGCTGCCAGTAAGTTCATCCCAGTTTCGTCATATCCCTGATCCTGGAGGAGATGAATCACCTCATTCCAGTCTTCCATAGTGGTCTCATGATCATCAAGAACTGCTGAATGGAATGCTGAAGACTTTGGTTCATCTGAAACACAAATACATATACACAAAATAAAATTTAACCTTACTCCTGTACTGAAAACTTTTGGAATGGTTATTGAATTTTTAACACTGTTCATGCACAGGCGGGTAAATAGATTGTGCACCAGTTTACTGGTACATGTTTAGATACAAAATGAGTGCTAAGGAACACAAAGAAGCGACAATACCAAAAAGCTCATATGTAGTTTTGAATGTGTCCGTTGGGCCCATGATGATATTAATTATGTGATATTTGGTCAAAAAGGGGGCCCATGGCAAGGTCTAGATTGAATACTTTGTAACATTTAACTATGCACAAGTAAACAGTTGAGAAAAAAGCATAAGTCAAAAAACAAAATAACAAAATAACTTTTCTTCCTGTGGTCTCTACCAAAGTGAGATAACATACCAGCTGATGGTGTATTCTGAAGCTCCTGAATAAAGGGCAGTGCAAGAGCAAACTTGTCCTCCTTTACCAGCGTCATAATCACCAGTCCCACAGGTAGAGGGCGCTGTGTCCCATCCTTGCCTATGACCAGAGCATTTACAAGTTGGATAGAAGGGCACTTCCTGAGCACCTCAATGTAATCCTCCCTGGAGAAGGGGCATTTATATTGGGCTAACTCAAGGCCCGCCTTGACCCGACCTTGCTTTAGAAGGCAGTGGATGGCTTCTTTGAACATCTTCACCTTGATGTAGACATTCTGGGCCATGGCCTGGGCCATACATCTACATGGAATCTCACACTTACAGCGGTCAGTAATCACATGGCCAATGTCACCAGTGAAGGTCAACCTGAAAAGAAAATATTTGATCCAATTATTGTTGGTTACATTATGAAAACATAGTATCTCCTTAACCCTTTACTCCATGAATATTCATGAACATTGTAAATAAAAAAAATGTGTCCATGGGACATGGATGCCCCCACCAGGTTTTTTTTTCTAAATTGCAAAACACAGGCGACCCAATAATTTACTATAAGCTAATATTTTGATAATCCTGTATAATTATACTAGAATAACAAATTACCAATAATATAACCATAAAGAGGAAGAAGATTGCTAAACAATCACCAAAATCACTAAAATTCAATCGAAGTGTCGGCAAACACGAAGTAGATGAACGACAGCCCTGAAAAGAGGAGACTCTGTACAACTCACTATGATTATGCTTCAGACCAAATATCAAATCATTCAAAATACACAAGCGGAGAAATTTTTGATGAAAGTTTTTGTCATTAAACAATCAAAATTCAATCAAAGTGTCAGGAAACTGGAGGTTGATGAATGACAGACCTGAAAAGGGGAGACACGGTAACAACTCACTATGATTATGCTTCAGACCAAATACCAAATCATTCCAGCATACACAAGCAAAAGAAATCTTTGACGAAAATTTACAGGACGTATGAACATACAAACCGACGGATGTAAGCCGTAAGGACAATGGTAAAACTTAATGCCCCCTTCTCCTAAAGGTGGGGGCATAAAAATAATGATGTCATGAATATGATTTAGATTAATTAGCTCCTATAGGAGTCGTCTGATCTGGGTCTACTCTGTTTGCAAAGGCATAGAAACGCATATCTATGGAGGAAAGGGTTAATCTTTAGCATTTGAGCACATATTTATACTGCAGACAATTTAACTCTTTGCACGCTAGTGGCGAAACTGTGATTACCTAAGCAAACAGTTTGGATCCAGATGCGATGCCGCATAATGCGGCGTCTCATCAGGATCCAAACTGTTTGTCATCTTGATCATATTTTTGCAAAGAAATTAGGGAAAAGTTATTTTAAGAATTGAAGCAGACGACAATTGTTGCAGAGAAAAATTACTTAGCGTGCAAAGAGTTAATGCAGACTTTTCTTTCATTATGTTTTCAAAGGCATAACTAGAGTGCCAATCAGTTTGAATCTTGATGAGACTTACTTACTCAACATCAGGATCCAAACTGTTTGCAAAAGTAGTTGACTGATCTGTCCATAGCAAACTGAAGATTTATTCAATAAAGTTTGCACACCTACCTGTTTTGTGAGATCCAGTGGGACAGCAGGTCCAGTCTGTTTTCATACAGGGCACATTCTGTGCACTCCAGAGACAGCTTCTCATCTGGCCGAGCATTCTCTGTCCCAGCTGATGACATCAGAGCATCGCAAAACATCAGCAATGGAGTACGACCATTCATTCGTATTTTAACATCTAAAAACATAAACCACTCCTTTTCATATTTACAAAAATCTTACTTTTTACCTAATGAGAAGTGCATCAGTTTCTTAACGCTTTCCTCCATAAATACGCCTTTCTACGCCTCTGTAAAAGTCCATTTTTGAAAGCATTGTGATAAAAAGAGCATTTGCTCCTAAGGAGCAAATGCTCTATTTATCACAATGGTTTCAGAACTACAAAATTCTTAATTTTTTCTTTTCTCTAGTTAATGCTCCTTTTTGATAGATTTATTCAAAGAGGTTGGATCTAAAAATAGCCTATGAGGGAATGGGTTAATAAATAAACTTTTATAAGTAAGTTCATATGTTAGAGATTTAACCTTAAAAACATTCTTTTTTAGATTTTGTGTATCATATGTAAACATAATTTAACAATATGTGAACAATTGCAAATTAATCATTTGCCTGATAGACATGCCTTTTACAAATAGAAAAGACCCAGATCCTATATGAGCAATCTAATTAGGGTCTGATATGTTTGCTTAACCTTTTAACCCTTTCCCTCATATAAGCGTGTTTTCACACATGTGCAAACAGAGTAGACCCAGATCACACGGCTCCTATAGGAGCCGTCTGATCAGGGTCTACTCTGTTTGCTTAAATGGAAATTGATAGATATATTTCTTCACTTTCTAAAATAGCTACAATATTCCATCTTCCATATTTCATTATAATTATTTTGTTCATGAATATTCAGTAGCTATTGAATTTTGGAATAAACATAGAATAGGGAAAGGGTTATGGAATTATCTAGACTGATTCTACCAATTACAAAAACCAAGCTAATAAATATTCATATCATTATTTCTTACATAAATAATCATCAGGTAAATGGTTAACCGTCTGAATGCTGGAAATTAGTTATCTGGCATCAGTAAACAGTGTAGACTCAAATCAGAGAGCTTCTCAAGGAGTCCTCTAACCAGGGTTTAATTTTTCTCCAGTAACTATAATCCCTACAAACCTAATTAATTATACTTTTGACTCTTTTGCTGCCAAATACTGTTATCTGCAAATTAGTTGTCTCCAAATTTTTGTTTGTTTAATTTTCTCCCTTTTTCTTTAAAAAAATTACCACAGCAACAAATAGTTTAGATCCTGATGAGATGCTGAGTTACTGGATCCTAACTGTTGGAATAGGTTATCAGAGACATTGGCTGCGAAAGGGTTAACCCATTCCTCCATAAATACGCCTTTCTACATCTCTGTATAAGTCACCCATTGAAACCATTGCGATAGTTTTTGTAATTTGAAACCATTGTGATAAATAGAGCATTTGCTCCTATAGGAGCAAATGCTCTATTTATCACAATGGTTTCAAATTACAACATTCTAAAAATTTCCTTTTCACTAGTTAATGCTCCTTTTCGGTAGATGCATTCAAAGAGGTTGGATCTAAAAATAGCCTATGGATGAAAGTGTTAAACAATTATGAACAATTTCATGTTGGAAATTCAGTGTTAAAAAAAGTCAAACACAGAGAGTAATAGTTTTACTTTAGTTTGAAGTACGGTATATAACTCTAAAATAATTGAGAACTAATAATGCTCATAAAATACAGTAGATCCTGCCTATAGAAACCATGTGATGAATAAATACATGTATGCAGATCTACAAGAGCAGGTGGTTGCTTAACCCATTACCTCATAGGATATTTTAAGATTCAACCTCTTTGAATAAATCTACCGAAAAGGAGCATTTACTACTGAAAAGGAAAATTTTAGAATTGTGTAGTGTTGAAACCAATGTGATAAATAGAGCATTTGCTCCTATGGAGCAAATGCTCTATTTATCACAATGGTTTCACAAAGTGACTTTTACAGAAGCGTCCAAAGGTGTCAATATGCGGAAATGGGTTAACTTTCGTCCTGCAGTAAGTTACTATCTGGCTTAAAACTCCAGAATTAGAATTATTTTGGATGGTTGCTGTAGGCATGTTTTACTGTACATTTATTTCAGGTGCATTACACCTGTGAACAAAGTCGATGTACAAACTCTATGCATATTGAGTAACTTTTTTGAAAATACTGTTTTTCTTCATTTCTCTTAAAAATGAAGAGCGTAAAACATCTGAATCCTGATAAGATACAAGGTTACTTAGCAGTTGGTAATCACAAATTTGCGGCTTGCATGCAGAAACTTTAACTCTTTGCACGCTAAGTAATTTTTCGTCTGCAACAATTGTCGTCTGCTTCAATTCTTAAAATAACTTTTCTCTAATTTCTTTGTAAAAATATGATCTAGATGACAAACGTTTTGGATCCTGATGAGACGCCACGTTATGCGGCGTCTCATCTGGATCCAAACTGTTTGCATAGGTAATCACAGTTTCGCCACTAGCGTGCAAAGAGTTAATCTTTCAGCAAGAATCAACTGTGACTGTAAAGAAACAACTTTGTGCCAAATCCAATCACCAAAATGCCCTGAAAAAGTTGGGGAAAAGGCGAAACAACTGTGGAGAAAATTAAAGGGCTGTGAACAAAATCATCAACAAAGGACATGTGCAAGGGACTTTGAAAAATAATGTCTGAGGTATATGTTCAGACCCTTTACTCCATAGATACACCTTTTTATGCTTTTGAAAACAGAGTAGACCTAGATGAGACTGCTTCTGTAGGAGTCATCTAATCAAGGTCTGCTCTGTTCATTATTTCTAAATGAATAATCATAAAGTAATAAACAAGATTCTTAACAAGAACACTATGCTCCAAATTACTTTTATTACTAAGATGCATCCCTTTACTTGATAACTCCACCCATTTATGCCTACTCTGTTTTCTGATCAGATTCTATACGGTTTACCATGGCAATAAATTTCCATATCTTTTATTTTTAATACAAGAATTAAATTAATGTTCATAATGGGTGGAGTGTTGCATTAATATATATATACGGTAAAGAGTGTAAAGTTCAAAAGCAACAATGGCCTCAGATACTATTTCACAATAACGCAAACTTTGCAAAAACTCAAATTACCAAAACCATCATCTCCTACAGGCAAGTTGTCACAAGAAGTATCTGAAATGGGCATAACTGGCCTAGTTTCATATTTTATGTTTCAAATTCATTTAGTTAACCCTAAGAATGCAGGACACACATGCACTTCATTTTGCAAACAGTGTAGACCCAGAACAGGGTCTGCAGTTTCAACTTCATGTTGTTATGATTTCTTTATATGTTAATCTATTTTTTTCTTTTCATTTCCAAAATAAGGTCAAAATGTCAACATTTAGTAATTTAACGCTTTCCTACATAAATACGCCTTTCTACGCCTCTGTAATAACCACTTCTTGAAACCATTGTGATAAATAGAGCATTTGCTCCTATAGGAGCAAATGCTCTATTTATCACAATGGTTTCAAACTACAAAAATTCTAAAATTTTACTTTTCTCTAGTAAATGCCCCTTTTGGGTAGATTCATTCAAAGAGGTTGGGTCTAAATATAGCCTATGGAGGAAAGGGTTAAACGATTTTTATCTTTTAACAACAGGATTTATTAATTTTTAGAAGTAATAAACATCTAGGTATGATTGAAAGTACACTATCTAACCAGTTTCAAGATTTAATTAACTTAAATTAATTATTTCAGTGCGGGGAAACGAGTCAAAAATGTCCTTTGCAAACAGTGTAGACCCAGATGAGGGTTCTCCTAGAGGAGCCCTCTCATCAAGGTCTGCATGGTTTGTCAGGTTACACTAATCTTTAAACAACATTCCTGAATATTCATGATAAACTTGGCCCTGTTTGGATTTTGTAACAGTCCATTTGAAAATTCAACATTGAAAGGGTAAAAACATCAAACGGAATTAACTAATGGCTCATTTTATTTATCTAATTGGATCTTTGCATACTATGTACAATTCAAATTGTTATCTGTCATAATTATCAAAGTACATTTTTCTTCATTTTTTTCCTCAAAAACCAGTGTCTGAATAAAAAGAGAGATTCCACTTATTCCACATACAGGTTTTGTTTGAAATGGGTGTACAATATATCCAACAAATACAAGTACCTTAAATGTAATCATAAACAACTTGTTGTAGGCATTACTTTATCTTGCAAACTGTTTTGTTCATAGTGCATTACCATATACATGTACACATAGTTAGTAGTTTCTGTAAGAATGTCATTTTTGCAAACTTTTGCAGGTGTCATCAGACAAAGTGCAAATTATTCTTCACTCCTGAACCTACACCATTTCACCCTATATTTAACCCATGCCCTCATATTGACGCCTTTTGACGCCTCTGCAAAAGTCACCAGTTGAAACCACTGTGATAAATACAGCATTTGCTCCTATAGGAGCAAATGCTCTATTTATCACAATGGTTTCAAACTACGGAATTCTAAAATTGTCCTTTTCTCTAGTTAATGCTCCTTTTCGGTAGATTTATTCAAAGTGGTTGGATCTAAAAATAGCATATGAGGTAATGGGTTAATGTACATGTATTGCTAATCAAGAGTGTGAGGTGGTGTGCATGAAACTTTTTTTTATTTAATGTTTGCATTCAAAGGGAGCAAACTATCAATAAAAACCTTTCATAGTATTAACCAAAAACAACTTTAAAATTCAGTCCACAAACTAAAACCCCATTCTCTTCATTAGTGATTTGATGGCTTCTACACTTCTCACACTTCTGTCATTACTACAAATTTCATCTTTTCCAGCAGAACTTTTATCATAATACATGTAATGGATTTAAAAACAAATCATGTCTTAAATAGACTGCACTAACACTAAAAATCTGGGTTTTCCGTGAAATGATATGCATTAGCATTTAGAATTGTCATGTATTTTTGCAATTTTCCTATCTGATAATTGGTTCTGGTTGGAAAAACAGAGAAAAAGAATCTAATTCAACCCGTTACTCCATAAATACACTTTTCTATGCCTTTGCAAATAGAGTGGACCCAGATTAAATGGCTCCTGTAGGAGACGTCTGATCAGGGTCTACTCTGTTTGCTTATCATATATTAATATAGATATGATTCTACAGCTTCTGCCATGGCCAAAACTTCCTGTGTCTATATGTTAGAATCTAATCTATTATCTGTATTCATGATATAATCTAATCTATATTCATGATGTCATTTTTTTCTTGCTTGAATATTCATGGAGTAAATGGTTAATACTCCCATTAATCCTTAAGACATTCAGTTTTAAAAAGATTAAGAAGTAAAATGCAAAAATTAAAATTGCAAATAATTGATATACAGGTGGCAGCTTAATGCAGAGGGAAAGTCATGTAGACTTTCTGCATGACTTTAACCCCACATTAAGCAGCCACCTGCCTAAATGTATCTTAATTCTTCTCTACTAGAATTCCGGTTTAAACAGGTTTTACTGTACTCATATTTACAGCCTGTACTGCCAAACTTTGTAGCCACAGAAATAACCAGCTATACATAATCATGAACAGTATGTTACTGACATTTTATCCAAAAGTATACATGTTACATTTTTATATTAAAACAGTATTTTGCCAACAATGGTTTTTATTATTATTGTGACAGTTGTCAACACTACAATGCTTTGGACGCGGTTTTTCATTGTTTCTGCATTGCAAGGATAAAGGTTTTGTAACGCATGCAACAACAGGTGATACTTTACCTTCAGTATATGGATGAGCTGTGGAGGTAAGCAACTATCTATGTTATAAACGCAGTAGGACACGTGATACTAGATGTGACACACAGTATTACACATGGCACTAAATGTGACATTGCAACTAATCATTAACCCATTCTTTCATACAGACACCTTTTAATGCCTCTGTAAAAGTCACTTTTGAAAACCATTGTGATAAATAGAGCATTACTTTTGCTCCATAGAAGCAAATGCTCTTTTATCACAATGGTTTCAAAATTGCAAATTCTAAAATTTCCCCCTTTTCTGGTAAATGTCACTGATTGGTAGATTTACTCAAATAGGTTGGGTCTAAAAATAGCCTATGAGAGAATGGGTTACAAAGTGCTAACTAATTTCCAAAGCTTTTATCCCTTTACCTCATATCAACAGTTTTTCATGACTTTGCAAACAGAATAGACCCAGATCAGAGAGTTCCTGTAAGAGCTGTCTTATCAGTCTGCTCCGTGTTTTATAGATCTGATTTTACAGTTTCTGCCAAACCTAAAACATCCTGTGTTTATATACAGTAAAACCTCTCTATAATGGCCACTAAATTGTGTTAATTAGTTGGTATATTAGGGCAGGTGGTTGCTTAAAGCAAGGTGAAAGTAAAACAGAACGCTCCCATAGGAGCGTTCTGTTTTACTTTCACCTTGCTTTAAGCAGCCACCTGCCTTTAACACAAAATACTTGATGTAATTTAGTGGTTTTACTGTACCATCATATCATATGACTATTCATGAGGTAAAGGGTTAACTATTTTCAGTAGATAAGAAAAGTAATGATCTAGCAAGTACTAAAAAGCAGTCTCTAAAAGCATCAGCTACTGTTAAATTGTCTATGCAACAACAAATGTTATGCTAACTCAGCAAATCAAAACATCTTGACTATGCTAATGACCCTAAATATCCGGACACACAATTCCCTCTTGGTACTGGTTTGTAAAGATAAATAATTCATTATGGCACTATTTTGATAACTTTAAATTAGACTGACATAGTAGCATGTAGTGTCTGTGTCTACAATAAAACTCCTTTAACCAGACATTAAATTCAGTATAAATATGTCTTGGAGAACGGTGGCAGTTTAATGCAGGGTGAAAGTCATGCAGAAAGCTCCTCTAGGAGCTTTCTGCATGAATTTTCACCCTGCATTAAGCAGCCGCCTGCTTAAAAGTATCTAAATTCTACTGTACTAGAATTCCGGTTTTCAGAGGGGTTTTACTATACACTATTTGCCTAAGATTGTCCGAATAGTATTATGGGTAAAAGAAGGTAATTAAGGTTCTCTGAACACAAAAACATTCTGGGTTTTATACTACATGTGTATGTGATATCTAAAAAGCAAAACAGTAAATGAAATCTATGTAGATGTCTATTTCATACATGAACTACTGATACCACTGAATATAACTCATACCCTGATACAAAAATTAGCAGCAGTAGAAATAGTCTGCTACTGGCAACTTGGATTGCACATCTTTCACTTATTTATACAATAGTCAGTGATTATAGATATGGATGCAAAAAACCAAGTCATCCTTTACGTGACAGAGAGGGCTTTTGATGTCTCTGCAAACGGAGAACACCCAGATCAGGTGACTCCTGTAGGAGCCATCTGAACATAGTTTTCTCTGTTTGCTTATGGAATACTATAGATCTGATTCTACACTTTCTGTCATAGTCAAAAGTCTTGTGTTGATATACCATTACAAAAAAAATCAGCCGATAAATATCCATGGTATCATTACTTCTTAAATGAATATTCATCTAGTAATAGTTTAAACCATTAACTTCCATAGTTATTCCTGTATTTGTTCAAACTCAGTTTGCAGATGTATAACTTTTTTTTAATCCATTACTCCATTGATACGTCTCTTTCTGCCTTTGCAAACAGAGTAGACCCAGATCTAATTGCTCATGTAGCATCCATTTGATCAGGGTGTGCTCTGTTTGCTTAATATCAATTACATGTATATAAATTTGATTTTAGTTTTTACCTGGGCCAAAAGTATTTTTGTTCATATACCAATATAAATGAGCACCGCTCCAGGAAAACCGGGCTTAATGACATCGGTGGAATGACGTCAGAAATGAGGTGTAAACGTTTGACGTCATTGTTGACATACTTTCGTGTTGTATTTTACAATCGCTACATTTCTATCGCTATTATCTCTGATTACGTTTGATGTTTGCATATTTGGATAACTGGACATGATGGATAGTGAGCTTGAGGTAAGCGAAATTTTCTTTTATTCCTAAATATATTTCTAAACACTTTGAAAAGGTGCTAGTGTTTGATGTACGTCTCGATGGCGCCATTTTTTATTTTCGCGGAATATTTTGCCCGCATTTTGATGCACTTTTATTTCAATTTAGATCTACATAGAACTCGAATCGCAAATTACCCTTAAAGTGTCATAGTATGTGTATAATCAAGCAGGGCTTTTTTCATCAAGTGGGGAAGGGGCCTGGCCTCTACTTTTGGGGAAAAAATAGTAAAATATTTTGATATAGGGGAAACAAATTTCCGATGTTAAGTCATTGTTTGGGGAAAAGTGCATGATTTTAAAGAAATTTTCTGAGGGGAAGGGGCCTTTAAACGGCCCCTACTATAGAAGGGAAAAAAGCCCTGTCAAGATATATTTTATGTTGATCTAGGTCTATATTTATTATTAGCAATAGATCTAGATCTAGATTTTGACCTGCATTATTCATTAGCAATATGTAGATCTAGATCTACACTGTCTAAGTTAAACGCCGTTTTCTCCAACACCCCTGAGAAAGAAAAGAACCCCTAAGAATCTAACGTTAGATGTATAAATGCAATACACATTTAAACACATTGTCGGTTTGGTTAAATCATAAAATATCTAACTTTATGTATTACATGTGCACTTTAAATGATACGTTCCTACGTGGTGTAGTGGTAAGTACGCTGGACTGTCAATCTAAGTGTCGCAGGTTCGAATCCCATTCAAATTTTTTTTATTTTTTTTTGCTTTATTTTGATCTAGGCTGTTTGTTCTGTATGTGGTGTGTCCCGCATTAGTATTTACATATCATTTCCAGGAACTTGAGAGCCTTTTCTCTGAACACTTCGGTCGGACCCCATCAGCTTCCCAGGCAAGTGTCGACTTGGAGGAAGATGACAATGACAGTGAAATCGAAGACGATTCTCCGGTAAGCGAGGAAATGACGAACGGGATCAACTTTGATCAACGTGCCCGAGATTTTCTCGAGGCAAATAGGGACAGTAATGATGATTATGAAGCAGCAGGAAATCGGGCAGCTGTTTTGATTGAATGCGACCAAGATTTTGAGACTGTTCGGTGTTTCAAGGAGTCTGGATGTGAGTGCAAAAAGAACTGCACAGAACATTTTTCCGTGTCTGAGATGTATACTCATCTTTTAAATGTCAGAGAAATGGACAAATCAGATAAGGAAATGTATGTCATGGCATCACTTGTGGACAGTTCGAGAGAATCAACAAAGAGAGGGAAGAAAAGACAAAGATCAAGCCATGAATTTAACTTCAAGGGCCAACGTGTATGTAAAAGGACGTTTATGCTGATGTTTGACGTCGGAAAACACTGTTTACAAAATCTAATGAGACATGTTAGTGAATCAGGTGTTGTACCAAGAACTCATAAAAACACAGGCAAGAAACCATCAAAAGCACTAACCTTTGAAGACATCAAACCAGTGATTCAGTTCATCAGAAACTATGCTGATGAAATCGGAATTCCCCAACCTGCTGCACCACGGGGCCGTGATGGCACTGCACCAATATATCTACCAAGTGATACGACAAAAGTCGATGTTCATCAACAGTATGCAGACAGCTGTTTACAGAGAGACCCCACCAGCCGTGTTGTTAAGTATTCTACATTTAACAACATCTAAGTAGCCAGCCCGAGAGATGATGTATGTGCTACATGTGAGAGACTCAGGAAACGAGTACAGGATTCTGTGTCGGAGGAAGAGAAATTAGAGTCTACTGATGCTCTCAGGCAGCACGTTCTCAAAGCGCAGGTCGAAAGAGAAACATACAATACATGTATCAGACGAGCTAAGGAAACGTATTTGAACGATGAAATGGAAAACTATGTCCACTACACATTTGACTTTAGTCAAAACGTTTGCCTGCCTCACCACTCAAGACAAATGGGCCCTGTGTACTTCACAACACTGAGAAAAGTTCAAATATTTGGATTCAGGATTGACGGCATACCGACCCAGCTCAATTTCCTTATAGATGAGAACGAGACTATCGGCATAGACGGCACCTGTACACACGGCCCTAACTCAGTTATTTCCATGATACACTGGGCCATGGAGACGAGGTACAATGGAGAGTCAGCATGTGCCATACATGCAGACAACTGTCCAGGTTTGTCCTTAACATTTTGCCATCTGCTTTAATTCTGAGAATAAAAAAATCTTTATTTTGTTTTCAGAATGTTTAATTATAATCAGAATGCCATACAGAAAGTTTCGATCATGATGGGAAGATGAATTACTCGTTATCTCGTCTAGATCCAAACTTTTTGCAAATGTTAGCAAAACAGATTGATATAGTCAGAACAGAACATTAAATGGGACCAAACATTGCAAAATATGCTAGACAGGCCTAATGTCAAAATTTCTACAAGTATATATTATTAATTGGCAAACTATGCTAATGCAGCTTAATATAATGCAGAACAAAAGGATTGCATAAAGCTTCACATGGAAGCGTTCTGCATTACCTTTGCCATGCATTAGACAGTATCCTGTCATTTAAAGAAACCTTTTTCCCTTGCTGAATGGTCGCTGTAGACAGTCTGTATTGAAAGTGTAAATTATAAAATATCTTACTGGTACATCGCGCTCACTTTTATATACAGTAGAACCTGTTATAAGCGGGCATTCATTCATTGAACATGTGAGTCTTAAAAGCAGGTGGTTTTTAATAAGCAAAAGTAATGCAGAAAGCCCCTGTAGAAACTTTTTGCATTACCTTTGACCTTCATTAAACTATCACCTGCTAAACAGACCCATAAATTGACCTCTTTTAGATGACCGCTTAAGACAGGTTCTACTGTATTTAAAGGAATACAAGTTCTTAATTAGTCATAGTAGTGCATAGACTCAAGAAATTATTTCAAGGAGGTCACAGGTGTAATATTGATAATTGATGTATTACAGATAATGAATAGATCTACAGAGAAACCACGCTAAACCGAACACACACCTATCTTTATTTTAGGGGTGAAACACAAGTGACTGTTTAATGCAGGATAAAAACAACGCAAAAAGTTTATGCTGTCTTTTTTTCGTTAAGCTGCCATCTGTCTTAACAATAAATGGACTTCTATTAAGATCCGGAATCGTGAGTTTCTACGTACACAGACGGTAAACGTTAAACAGCTAATAAGATGACATCACTCAGCAACAACTATTACGTTGTGACGCAATGTTTCCATATTTACATTTAATTATTACAGTACATGTCTACTATTAGTGTATTGATCAATACGAAAAACGCCATCTGCTCAATAAATTGCAAATGCGGTAGAGTTCCATAAAATTGGATAATACAATGTGTGTTATATAGATGAGGTCGAGCACTTGACGTTAGAAATAACATGAAGAGGTTTTGCTAAAAATGATAATTTGTAGGCCTTAGTTTGGTAATTGGTTTACGAAAATTTCCGTCATATTCCAAAATGAATGGATTCCTCACAATTTGCTCTCTTCTGGTATTTTCAGGCCAGAACAAAAACAAATATGTTATTGGGTATTTGTTATGGCGCGTTATGACGGGAAGGCATGTGACGATAGAATACATGATGCAGGTTCCAGGACATGCTCGATGCCTCGTCGACAGTGGATTTGCCTGCATTAAGAAACTGGACAGACGTACCGACTGCGACTGCAAAGACCAGCTGGAAGATGTGGTCAACAAGTCCTCCACATCAAACATAGCAGTCCGATATCCGGCCTGGCAATGGCATGACTGGAAGTCCTTTTTAGAGCCAATCATCAAGCCACTGAGAGGCATTAGGTACCTGTGGTATTTTTTTTTTAATGAGACACAGTGACTTAATCTCTATTTTCTTATTGAGAAAGAGAATAACGGATCGCATCTATGCCTTTTTGGTCCTAATATTACTTAATATTAATATATAGTAATTTGTCGAGGCACAACAAATAAGATAGCGTTGCTATTCGATGACCGAATAAATGCATGACAATTTACGTTCTGTACTTGTAAGTTACATACTAATCCATTAATAATTAAATATATATATATCCCTATGCGATTTAACAGTACAGACATTTACCTTTTCTGTTATATGCTGTCCAACAAAAACATGTCGATGTTGCGTAGCGCACCTCCATAACTTGAAACTTACTAAACAGAGGTTAAAGTGAAGTTGTTGATTTGTTCTCATTTTCAGGAAATATCAGTATTTTCGGATGGCTAGAGACAAACCAGGTGTCGTGGTTGTAAAGACCGAAAGTGACGCGACAGAACATGATATCTCTGTGCTGAAACCTAGGGCTCAGTTTCCAGACAGTTTGCCGGATATTTTACCTCCAGCTGGACTATCGATGCAGAGACAAACATACTTATATAAGACAGTTAGACCGTTCGTGCGTCAGCAGCATCAAGACAACACGTGTCCACTGCCAACAGCCGACATGGCCGAGTAACACGCGCGTCAATAAAATTCAGACTAAATGACATTTAACTCTTTCCTTGCCAATCATTTATATTGACAACCTTTAAATACAACTTCGGGCCAGATGAATAGCCAGTAACTCTCCGTCACACCTCAACTATATCAATTTTCAACAGTACTGAACGTCAGTAGATTCTTGTGCGAGTTATGAAATGCGCGACGTCATATTGACGTTACAAACTTGTATTTTTATTGTTATACGTATATGGTTTAAATCGCTGTAAAATTAAAAGTATTTGTCAAATTGAGATACGGTTTTCGTCATAGTGTATTGAAATACCTCAACTTCACTTTTCTGCAAAAAAGTCAAATTCGAAAATTTTGTCATTAAGCCAGGTTTTCCTGGAGCGGGACTCAAATATTCATTGATTAATATTCATATGTACAATACTTCTTATGCAATCATTCATAGAGTAAAGGGTTAAATGCAGCACCTTGTCACTTCTACTGACGTAGCCACTAAGAGCACTAGCACACAGTGTCACTCACATACCTCTGAATTTCGCTAGCGTGGCTGATGTTCTCAGTATTCCCTTGGGGCTGTTGGCAGCATGTATTGCTGCCTCCTCATATTTGCCATCCTCAAACAGCTCATTAAACTTCTCAATGTACTCCAGCATCATCTCTGCCTCCTTCTCCTTGTTGGGGTCATCGTCCTCAAAGGCCGAGGTTCCTGTCTGTCCATCCCCAGTGGCTGAACCCTCACGTGCCACAGGGCCTTCAGACTGACTGAGACCCTCCCCACCTTGCTCAGCTTAAAGTACAAGAAAATGTCTCTTAAGCAACTACTAAAGAGAAGTCTGATTGAACTCTTAACCTCATCAACATTATGGGAAATAAAAGAAAATGTGTCCATGGGACACGGATGCCCCGCCGGCAAACAGGCAGTAGACGAATGACAGATCTGAAAAGGGGAAACTCACTATGATTATGCTTCAGACCAAAATATCAAATCATTGCAGCTTACATAAGCGAAGAAATCTTTGACGAAAATTCAATCAAAGTATCGGCAAAAAAGGAAGTAGACGGACGACAGACCTGAAAAGGGGAGACATGTTACAACTCACTATGATAACGCTTCAGACCAAATATCAAATCATTCCACCTAAGTCCTTACATAAGCCAAGAAATCCTTGACGAAAATTCCGGACGGACGTACGTACGGACAAGGGTAAAACTTAATGCCCCCGTCGCCTAAAGGCGGGGGCAAAAAATGATTGCATGTACATTAATTAGCAGGACTTTTTATAATGGCATTATGAAAAGAACTTTATTTTACCATAACAGAACTTGGAGAATCATATCTATATTATTTCATAAGCAAATAGAGCAGACTCCGAATAGAAGGCTCGTACATAGTCTAATGTATCTTTTCTTTTCAAACACCTGGTGAGTTGCTAATTTACACAAGATCTTATCTAACGTCCTACAGTTTGCAGAGGGAAGCTTGAATTTGCTCATAGAGTTTAACATTTAACCTCATAAATATTTATACAAAATATTCATGACTTCATGAATACTAATTAGAATATACATAACTTTTAGTGCAGAATATGAACACAAGAAATTTTGGCAATAGTAGAAATTGTAGAATTGGCTATATATAATTCCATAAGTAAACCGAGTAGACTATGATCAGATGGATCCTAATGATGTTTCTATGAGGTAAATGATTAGTTACAATAATTCAGCACTTTTACACTGACAAGAGGAGTACTTTAAGCACAAAAAAGGCAAATTTGTGAAAACCTTTGCAACAGCATTCCAGAAACAAGAGCCGCATGTGGCGCAAACGCTAGTCTGATTTGGTGCTTGTCCAGCTAAATTAAACATTTTTTTAAAAATATAAAGGGCCATAACTGATTTTTTTTTAAATCAAGAGCTATGGTTCTTATGTAGGGGCCTTCCCCTTAATAAGATCTACTAACCTATGAAGTTTCATGTTGATACCTCTTATGCTTTTCAAGTAATGAGCTACATTAAAGTTTTTGCACGCCGCCACCGACAACGCCTACGACCCAGTGATCACAATAGCTCGACTTTTGTTCAAAACAGACGAGCTAAAAAGGAGATGCCATCAGGATTTAAACTGTGTGACACTCTAACTGCCATATTGTACAAACAAGAGCCGCATGCAACGCCAAGGCTGACTTGGTGCTTGTCCAATGCATACACTTCTCCTCAAAGAGATCTACCAACCTTCATGTTGACATTTCTTATACTTTTTTATCAATCAGCTACATTAAAAAATTTGCATGCCATCACCGCAAACAACAACACCTACAACTATGCCTATGACCCAGTGATCACAATAACTCGACTTTTTTCTTCGAAAACAGATGAGCTAAAAATGAATATACCTCGTATTTCGAAATTTAAGTAGATGAAAATCTGAGCAAACAAAGATTGCTCAGCAGACTTAAGGTTATAAATTAATGTAAATGTAAATGTTATTTCCGTACCATTTTCCCTCTGTTTTCTGGCCTGCATGGCAGCATACTGCAGGGCCATCATCACTGTGTCCCCTACTGTCTGGTGAGGCGGCTTCTCACGGTTATAGGCCTGGGCTGCTTCAAGTGCCACCTACACAAAATTATCCAAATATTTTATTCTTAACTCTTTGAATGCTGAATTTTCAAAGTGGAACATCATTGTTTAACTTTTAACTATAGAGTCCATTTCATATGAAAGGATTAAACTTGCCAGAGGGCTTTGAATGACAAGCAGCGCAGACCCTGATCAGAGGGCTCCTCTAGGAGCCCTCAGATCTGGGTCTACACTGTTTGCAAATGCCAGTGCATGCATGTTCCACATTCAAAGGGTTATCAACTTATCACATTGCTAAATCTTTATTACCAGTACTTTTTTCATTAGTTTGGGCTAAATTGTGATAACTTTTGCAAACAAATTGGGAGCCTGATAAGATACTTGGCACTTCACAGAATCCAAATTATATGACACTCTTACACAAATTTTCTGAAATATAGGTTTTTGTTATAGAATTAAGCAGAAAACATTACTTTGCAGACAAAAAAAATCATTATCTTAACAATAGTCTTTTGAGTGATGATATAAGAACCAACTGACTGACATTTAACTCTTTGCATGCTAGCGGTGAAACTTGATTACCTATGCAAACACTTTGATTCCAGATGAGACGCCGCATAATGCGGCGTCTCATCAGGATCCAAGCTGTTTGTCTTCTTGACCATATTTTTGCAAAGAATTGAGAGAAAGTTTATTTCAGGAATTGAAGCAGACGACAATTGTTGCAGATGCAAAATAACTTAGCGTGCAAAGAGTTAAACTAACCATGCTTGTTTGTTTATGTTATTGATAACACACAATAGAGCATATTGAAATACAATGTATGTCAAAACGTACACAAACTTGGTAAGGTTAGATCTGATACCAATAAGATAATAATCTGTTAACTCGTCATGGACAATTTGTCAACTTTACTGAGAAAACAAAGAGAATAACACTTTACCTGATAAAAACCCTTTTTTATGCCTTTGCAAACAATGTAGACCCAGATCAGATAGATTGTGTAGGAGTCATCTGATCAGGGTCTGCTCTGTTTGCAAATGAAATTTATGAAAAATTCAATTCTATTATTTCTGCCATGAGCAAAAATACCTCATTCACAATGCCATTATAAAAAATTAGTTTATTAACCCTTTACTCCATGAATATTCATGTTAAAAATAATGACATTATGAATATAAGTTAAGTTTTTCTATAATGACACATGAATCTATAGGAGGCTTCTGATCTGGGTCTACTCTGTTTGCAAAGACATAGACAGGTGTACTTATGGAGTAAAGGGTTAATATTCATAGTCATGATTTCTTAAATATTCATGAGGTGAAAAGATTGAGACTATCTGACAACAGAACAGTGGTCACTGTTCAAGGTTTTACTATAGTTCATATTCTCATCAGACATTAGGTGTTGACCCTTTCACAGATAAGCCTTTTCATACAGTGCCTTAGCAAACAACTGATTCTACAGATTCTGTCCTAACCAAATATTTCTATGTTCATATGCCATTAAAGTATTTTAATAGCTAATAAATATTCCACCAACAGACTTTTTTATGCCTGTAGGAACTGTCTGATCTGGGTCTGTTCTGTTTGCTTATGAAATTATAATAGATCCGAGACTACGATTTCTCCAAATATAAAAACATGTATATATCTCATTATAAAACTTCAGCTGATTAACATTCATGATGTCATTAATTATTACATGAATATTCATGGTGTAAAGGGCTGAAATGAGCAAACTTAAATCTGGTAACTAACATGAAAACTATTTGTCCGTATTCACAGGAAATAATAAAACACTTGCCTAACATTTTAATACAAGGTAGAACATCTAGCCTGATCAAGGTCTATACAGTTTGCAATTGTTGTGTACACAACACTAAAGCTTCTGATAAGTAACGACCTGATCAGACCCTATGATCTGACATGGGGACTCATCTGGGGCTAAACTATTTGCAATTGCACTTTCTCCTAAGACAGCAGATACCACAGGTGATATTTATTCCCTTTACCTCATGAATATTCATATAAGAAATAATGATAATATGAATATTTATTGGCTGAATTTTTATAATGGTATATGGAATTAAGTTTTTGCATAACAAAATGACAACATCAGCATTTTGACAAAACTTCATCTTTTTTCTGTGAAAAACAAGCTACCAAGATGTAGCTGTTTCTGTCCCACCTTGAGCCTCTGTCTCTTGGCTTTGTAGAAGTGACCTTGCCTCAGTAGCATGTCTCGATAGGCCACTTTATTGTCCAAGTTATCCTTCAGCTCAAGTTTGCGGGTCTTGGGAACATAGCGTGTCTTAAAGCTGATATTGAGCTCCTTCAACTGTCGGTCAATGTCAGCAAGCTTGTGCTGTAGCAGTTCCTTGTTGGTACACTCCTCCAGTGTAAGACCTGAGACATAGTTAATGAATGAATATGGGCATCTTTAACCCTTTCCCCCATTGGCTATTTTTAGACCCAACCTCTTTGAATGAATCTACCCAAAAGGAATATTTACTGGAGAAAAGTAAAATTTTAGAATTTTGTAGTTCGAAACCATTGTGATAAATAGAGCATTTGCTCCAATAGAAGCAAATGCTCTATTTATCACAATGGTTTCATAAAGTGACTTTTACAGAGGCTTATAAATGCGCATTTATGGAGGAAAGGGTTAACCCTTCACTCTATAAAGATCTGATGCCTTTGCAAACAGAGTAGACTCAGATCAGATGACTCCTATAGGAGCCATCTGATCAGGGCCTGCTCTGTTTGCTTCTAGAACATATGATATCTGACTCCGTACTATTTGGCATAGCTATGTATTCACTTGTTTTATATTTATAAATAAATAATTACTTAATTTACATTCATAATGGGCAGAGTAAGGCACAAATATTCATGGAGTAAAGGGATAATAAATAAACTGTTGTAATTATCCACATCCAAAGGGTTCAAATCAATATTATAACATCAGTTTTTTCTTGTGTTTGCTATTGCAACATTTAAGCAATAAACTTGATAATAAACTTTGAACTCTTTCAACACTATGGACCTCCTCTTTGCAAACAGATAGGATCCAAATGAGATGCCGAAAACTCAGCGTCTCATCATCAGAATCAAACTGTTTAACACCCAGATACTGGTTTTTATTAAAAGAAATGGAAAAACAAACGTGATTTTAGAATTATAGCAGATATCAATCTTTGCATACAAAAAGTTATTTACTGTTGAAAGGGTTCACCCTTTCCCTGTTGAATATTCATGTATGAAATAATTATTTCATAAAAAGTTATTAGCTGAATTGTTAAAATGGTACATGGATATGGGAATTTTTTACCTTTGCAAAATATATAAAATCAGACCTATATAATTCCAAAACCAAACAGAGCAGACCCTGATCAGACAGCTCCTAAAGGAGCTGTCTGGTCTATGTCTACTCTGTTTGCAAAGGCTTAAAAAGGCATTTATTATTAAGGAAAGGGTTAATGTTGAAAGGATTAACTAAACAATATTTTTTTTTAAAATGAGCCTTCTTCCAGTCACTGAGAATAAAGTATCTACCTACCTGGGATCAACCTGTGGTCTTTTTTCAGCTCCCTTTTTGGGGGTTCTGTGATCTCCCTCTCCTGTTTTTCTCTCTCCATTCTCCTCACCTTTAGCTCAATCAGTTCATTATGCAGCCTCTCATTATCTTTTTTCACTATGGTGACTCTAACAGATAGAATAATTTAATGATTAGTACAGAAGGCAAATAAACTTTTGTATGACCATCTATTTACTCTTTAAACTCTTGCTAATTGTCGTCTACAACATTTCACTGCAACAAATTCTACAAAAGGATTTTCTACAATGTTCTTCAAAAACCATCGTCACAGTGTCAAACAGTTTGGATCCTATTGACACCCTAAGTATTATCTGTATCAAACAAACAGTTTGGATCCTGTTGACACCCTAAGTATTATCTGTATCAAACTACTTGGCATCCCAAATTTGCTGCTCGAGTGTAAAGAAATTAAAACACATTTTGAAAAGTGAAGGAATGGCGTAAAGCAACCTAACACTAACAAATTCTTGCCTACAGTAGTTGCAACAATAGTACTACTGGTACATATGCTGTGTTATACTAATTATCCTAAATATTTGGACAAACTTAGATAAATAGTGCACATCAACACCACTCTGCTCATGAAGCAGGAGGTCTACTCTATAATCCGCCCAATAAGTCCAATTTAACCCTTTCCTCCATAAACAGGCCTTTCTATGCCTTTGTAATAGTCATTTCTTGAAACCATTGTGATAAATAGAGCATTTGCTCCATAGGAGCAAATGCTCTATTTATCACAATGGTTTCAATACTACACAATTCTAAATTTGCCCTTTTCTCTAGTAGATGCTCCTTTTCGATAGATTTATTCAATGAGGTTGGGTCTAAAAAGCCTATAAGGGAATGGGTTAAAGTTATCAAAATCATGCTGAATTGTCTTTTTCAGCCTTACAAATAGGTGGATATTTGAGATTGGATGTCCAAATATTTACAGCAAAAAAGTACCTCTCCTCAAGTTCATCTCCTCTCTTTCTATAGTTTCTTATTGTTGAAGGCTCTGATGCCATGGCCTTTAGTTTGCTATGAAGGAAAATAGCCTCTCTCTGGGCTTTCTTAATGGCTTCAATCGTTTCTTCATATTCCTTTTTGATCGTAGTCAGCATGGGCTGGTATGCTGTTACATGTTCAATAATCTGTTAAAAGGAAAGAAGAAGAGTTACCATTTCTGCAAAAATATGTGCCAGTACCAATTTATTTAGGAAAAAAAACATCATGAACATTAATCAGAAGCATTTTAGAATTGCAAATGAACATGTCGTCACTGTGCTGACAAAACCTCGTATATCCATTTTGGCCGAAAATCGTTTCTTCACGATTTCTGATTTAAATGTACAATGCCCACATCCTGTCAAAATTTCAGCGCAATCGACCAATCAAAAGTGTCGAAACTCGTATGTGACTGAACATCGTATATCTATTGGTCTGAATTTTTCAATATCAAAACCTCGTTTACATTTTTCTCTTCAAGCATGTGGAGCAATGGCATTAAACATATTAAAACACAATCAATACTAGGCCAGTGGAAGTATTGTGGTACATAGAGCATAGGTCTGTCCTTTTCTTGGTGTGTCAATTTAAGGTACAAAGCTTAAACTCAAGTGAAATGTAAATTGTCGTATATCATGATCGCCAGATAAAACGTAAACAATAAAATATCGTATAAGTCGTAAAAACTCGTATATACAGGAGGTGAACAAAACTTGGTACAAAAATATTGTATACTTAAAACATCGTCATTCCAGATGATAGAATAAATACAGTTTTATCAATGATATAATAGTTTTATCAATTAATTTGTGTTTAATATGGTACCAGAATATAAACCTTATTTGTCAAATAAAGACGTATTCATAAAAATAATCAGTTTTTTGCTTCTCCTGAAAAGTAATGGTTTTCATTATACGAGGTTTTGTCAGCACAGCGATGATGTAGGAAATTTTGGCCATGGCATAATCTGTAGAATCAAATCTATGTTATTTTATAAAAAAAACAAGTAGACCCTGATGAGATGACTCTAACAGGAGCAAACTGATCTCGATCTACTTTTTTTTCAAAGGCATGAATGCTGTATTTATCGGATAAAGGCTAAATATACATTGTAGATTCTTCGGTTTTAAAACTGACATATTCATTTCTTGTCGTAACTGATATATTTCTGACATACATAAAACAGACAATATAGCTTTAAATATGAACTGAAATTGTGTACTTATTCTACACTTTTGTATTTTTGGGATTCATTTAACCTTTAACCTCATGAATATTCATGTAAGAAATACGGACAATATAAATATTTATTAGCTGAATTCTTGTAAAGGTATATAAACACAGCTTATTTTGGCTTTGGTGGCTGAAACTGTAGAATCAAATCTACATGTATATCATTCAGTAAGAAAACAGAGCAGACCCTGATCAGACAGCTCCTCCAGGTGTCATCTTATTGGGATCTTTTCTGTTCGTAAAAGCGAGAAATGGCTTCTGTATCAGATACAGGGTTAATTCTTATATTCTCCATGGTCCTTTATATAACTACATCATGTGACAGTTTGTAATTAACCAAAATAAAAGTTATCATCAACACTGGTTTCAAAACATCTTTGAGCTAGATGCTAATTACATCATTATTATATGTACCTTGTTAAAAGCTGTCTTGTAGATGATATATCTTTGCTCATCATCAGTGGGGTCCACCTTACCAAGTTCTAACTCTATGTACTCATTGAGGATACGCAGAAACTCCCTGTCACTTTCACTAGTCACTATTGGTGGCAACCTTGAGAAGCCAGTGCTTGGTGTAGAATATCCTGAACCAGACATCGCTATCTGCAAGGTATAACAGCAATATGAATCAAGTAGTCAATCAAAATAGGAAATTAGTCACTGCAAGAACCAGATCAATATGATTCAAAGTATTTTTCACCCATGTCAAAAGAGCATATCCCGAATCATCAGAATGTATATCCATATTATTATAATGTTAATAAAAAACATATAATATAATAAATAGAAAACTGTTAGTTATTTCTAGGGATGTCAATGATAAAATATGTGTTATCATAGGGCTTTGGTCTCCCTACTGTTATTGTTTTCCCGGCTTACCACTCCACCATAAAAAATGATATACCAGAAATTGCATGGTCACAATGTCGTAAGTGACTATTCGAATACAAATTTTCCTATTCGTCGACATCCCTATTTATTTCTCATTATCATCATTTCAATCATCAATATTGTAACAGGCAGGGTACAGGTACAGGTGAGGAACAGTAAGCAGGCCAAATAGCTGTCTGCAGAGCACTCGCCCTGTAAGCGAGGAGTCCCGGACTAGAGCCCTGGTCTGGCTGCAAGTTTTACACCAGCCCTGTTACTGTTGGTGCCTCACTTGAAAATTGGACCCTGCGCATGCCCATGATTTGTTGCAAGTTATGGCAAATTCCTTAGGGGAAAAAGGGGGAGTAATGTACAGGTACTGAGTGAAGAACAGTAAGTGGTCCAGATAGTTCAGTCGGTTGACACTCGCCCTGTAAGCGAGGGTTTTTCATCAGTCCTGTTCACCTCATAATGTAAAAATTCATGTTTCTACTGTACATGCATGCAATATAGGTGCATATTGATATAAAAACTAATGTCTCAATGGACTACTTTCTGTCTACCTTGTATTAGTTCACGCAAAGACCTATGATGTGTTATCATAGGGTTATAGTCAAAACGTACCCAAGGTCAAAACGTACCCAAGTCAAAACGTACCCAAATGGAGTCAAAACGTACCCAAATGGAGTCAAAACGTACCCACCTATTGGTCAAAATGTACCCAATTTCAAATTATATTCATGCATGTATTTTCTTTTTAAAATGCAATTAATATGTTAAAATGTAAAACATACATTCATACAAATATATCTAAAGAGAATTCTACCATTTAATTTATTAAAAAAAGTTATAAAATATCTGCCCTGTTTGCTAAAGATACCCTCCCGTTACCAGTTTTCGTGTGGATAACCATTCAATCACGGATTAGCATGACGAGAAAACAACAATTTAAAAATGAAACACGCCAACAAACAAAGCAAATATTGCATTATTTAGCCCCTAAAGAAATGTACAAATTGTGGCAATAATTTTGGCATA
>OY755235.1:72309381-72495299 GCA_963576725.1 Azorinus chamasolen
GGCCAGAGTAGACCCAGATTCAGCAGCTTCAGTTTGCATACCGGTATATATTCGATTGAGTATTGATATGTTGCGGCACGTGGCAAGTGACAGGTGAAGATTAACCGTGCCTTGAGTTTAATACATAATCAACAGTGGTGCTAATCCGATGATTGGATCATCGATCACCGGTAACTAGCGGCGTGTGTCAAGAGATATGCAGTTTAACTTTTTACCAGTTTAACTTTTACCATGTCTTTTAACCCTTTTCCTGTTCTATATTTGATCCAACTTTCTATTCCTACTTAATATTCATGGACAAAATAGTTATAATGAAATATGGAAAGTGGAACATTGTAGCCATTTTAGAAAGTAAAGAATCAGATCTATCAAATTCCCCTAGCAAACTGAGCAGACGCTTCAGACGACTCATGTATAGTAGGCTAGCAGTCTGATCTGAGTCTACTATGTTTGCATATGTGAGTTAATAATAATTAGTTAAGCTTTATATTAACCGTCATTCAAAACGATCTGATCGGGGTGATATTTATTTTTCACCTATAAGATATATAAGTAAGAGAAATATTAAAGTCTCTAGTATTTCTAAATTTAGAATGGTTACATACATTTGTGTTATATGTACATATTTATATTCTGTGTATTATTGTATTGTATGTAATTGAGACAATAATAAAGAATAATACATATATTCAAAAAACAGAAATTCCAGACGTCAGTCCCTCATTCGCAGAAGCCACGAAACTGTGCGCAGATCTATGTCTGCGCATTCCTGTGCTTGGATCATGCATGCTGCAAACACAATAACAGGCAGACCTATAGTCTGTTTATCCTGTCGTTAACGACCCAGCCGACTTTAACATTAGAATTCTGAACATGCACCACGTTCAAATTCTGAAATTCTCGGTCCAGAGAAAGTGTACAAATTTTATGGTCTGGCGTTAATGTAATAAGATCCTTTTGGAAACCCGACCATGCTGTGCCACTAATCCCGGAAAATTTAGTTAGTGATCCAATCATTATTGATGACATTAGGGCTTTTGAGACTTTTTTTTTTTTTAAAAAACCAAAAAAACCCAACACTTCTACCCCTGGCAAGTCTTCATCCCACAGTGCTGATAGGTCCCAAGAAATCTCAGTAAAATTCACTGATTTTGTTAGGAATGACGGGGTATATGTGAAAGCAACTAGGGTCCTATGTGCAAAGCACCTTAAAGATAATGCTGTTGAGAACATACGGAACATTTGGCTCAGCTTGAAGTTTCCGTGGTCATTAACAGATTGCCTGTATCTGATGATATTTTAAGCTCCAAATATCTGAGCTTAAAGTGAGATCATCGCAGACTGTGACGTTCAATATCTGGCAAAAAGATTAATGCCGAATATTGAACGGCATGTATTCCACCCTCGACTGCAGCATCCGTGCTTCATTCGGTCATCCGTTTTTTTTTTTTTGCCATGGTTAATTCAAATGGTCAACTATAACTTAGAATAACGATATGTCCCGTAAACTATTTAAACGCAGGGTCCTCGTCCCGATTCCTGGGCGAACTAACTTGTGCACATGTACGAGTACGTTAGTGTGATTGATGCGTTCGATATAAACGTAATCAAAATATGAATTTCTGGGTCTACACTGTCAACTCGGTGGCTGATCAGGGTCTTCATTGTATTCACTTCATTCGTCTGAAAAAAAGTGTTTTCCTGTGCAAGATCAAACCCCACATATCTTGATCAAAAGCCATATTGACGGTGAAATGACTGATCTGGGTCTACATAGTGCTCAAATGGACCGGTGCTCAAACAGTAGTAGCTTATGTGCGATTATCACGACTTTGTAAATCACACGTCAACACATAATCAGCTATCGTGTGTACAGCGATCAAAATTAATGAACTATCTCACTTTACATGTTCTGATCAAAATGAAAACAACAGAAATAATCAAAATAATAAATTCTTCTATCATTATAATATAATTCTCCACATTAACACTGTTAATAAGAGGTATATCCCTTGTTGACTTCAGTTGACTCTGAGTCGGCTATACTCGGCGGAATATAGTTTGTGTAATTGGGGTGCAACAGGGGTTCAAAATGCAATCTAAGACATAATTTTGGATCCAAACTGATAATTTTCAATCTGTTACGGTATAATACTACTTTATCTGGCTGTTAATATGTAAATAATACCCTAAAACGCCTTTTTAAGTTAGTTGTCTCTAGTTGTCTCTAGTTGACACTTGTTGTCTCTGTTTAGTACCACCCTTATCTGGTACGTCGTAGATACCAATTACTTTATTGGCGATGCTGCTTGAGGGCAGTTTTGAAGTTTTCAAGTTGTTTTGCGTTTGTGACCGGGTCGGGTAGTTGCATGTTCCAATGAATTATAGTATCAACAAAAAAAGAACTGGTATATTGTTTAGTTTTCCCTGTTGGTAAGATGAGAGTTCTGCTGTTGTTGCAAGAGTGTTTGTGTACAATATTATCTGTTTTAAACAGAAAGTCTTTGAAAAGTGTATGTTCGTGCTCTCATATGTCTTTTAGGTTTTGAAAATTTTACGAATTCTTCAGTTGGTAGTGACGGGACCAAAACGTTTTGTATTGATTTCAGGCCTATGTTTTACATTTCTTCAAACAATAACATGACATCATACAGAGACATATAATACACTATATATAATATGTCTCTGCATCATGTATCTGTATCATGTTATTGTTTCCAAGGCACAGTATACTTATAATTACATCATGCATCCCACTATCAGTATCATAATACGGCTTATATCAGTGTTAAAAGCAGAAAATATCTAGCTATATCTAGCTTATGGGTGCTTTGCTTTCAATCATATCATAATTGCCAGTTATACACGCGCGGACTTAATTTAAGGCCGAAATGAGCTGGTGCGAAATGAATTGTGGTCGATAAAACTTGGGTCCGAACTGTATTTCGTTGTTATTCAAGGGAGGCCACTGTCCCGTCCTCTGAATTAATTGTGTTGTCAATCGAAGTAAAATACGATGGAACGGTTGGAACCACAAGATATATCAGTTAAACTAACTGTTGCACCAGACCCACGAACAGCACATGTCTGCGCATCAGTTGGCAACCGTATGTTGATATGGGGTGGCTACAATGTAAGCTGTGTCATCATATTCTTCTTCTTTTTCTTCTTCCTCCAATTTTCTTCTTCTTCTTCTATAGTAATTGGCTATCACTCACTATTGAGTATTATCGCCATGCACGGGGGTTAAAAAGTATGATAGACTGTTTGGAGGCACAAGCTACTCAATCCACTTGGTACCTCCAAACAGGGTGGTGCAAAGACCTAAAAACATACAAGAAACTGAATTAAAATCTCTACTTACAAGAAATGTGCAAGAAAGTTAGTATTGTTAAAAACAGATAAAAGAGCTCTTGAGCTTGACTATGGATGATACATCGATGCAGCCAGTGCTGACTTGAATCCAAGGATTGATTCAGCACTGACTACATCCGATGGTAGTGTATTCCACGGGTGCTACTAAACAGAGTCTGGTAGAGTCTGGAGGCCTTTTTAGAAGTTTAAGTGCAATTTAAAGATTATAATAGCACTATTTTGTATATTTGCAGCAGTAGTAATTAACATCCGTTAATAAATGAGCATATAATAGCTTGAAAACTCCCTGTAAATATTACCGGGGTCACACGGTAATGGCCGACCTACGTCGGATAGAGTCTGTTCTAGTTTTAGAAGTCTATATGGTATTAAATTTCCCCCTTTTTATCAGAAAACATTTTACATACATTAATAAGTGATTTTATTATAATTTCAAAGGCAGTATGGACATGATATACATTGTATGACAAGATTGTTGTTTCGCCCTTTTCAGATTGGCGAAAAGTCGGAGGGTACCGGTAGTGTCTGGAGATGAAAACGGGAGTTTTAGGCCAACATTTGCAAAATTAAGCGAATTAATTTATTAATAACAAGGTAGAGATGTATCTGCAACCATATTTCACATAAAATTGTGTAGCATTTTGTGAATAATTGGACTCAAATTGTTAGTATCGAAACCTAAGTATACGACTCTATCCGACGTAGGGCGGCCATTAGTGCGTGACCCGGTAATATTTACCGGGTGTTTTCAAGCTTATATACGATCATTTTTTAATGGATATTAACATACAAAATAATGTTATATAACAGCATTATAATCTTTAAATTGCACTTAAAAGTCCCCCAGACTCTACCGGACTCTACCAGACTCTACCGGACTCTACCAGACTCTGTTTAGTAGCACCGGTATTCCACTGGACAACTGTATGTGGAAAGAATGAGTATTTGAAATAGTCAGCTGTGGTGGAAGGTATTTGGTATGCTAAGTGGTGGTAGTGTCTGGACTGTCTTGTGTAAGGTGTTAGAAAATGATTGATGTTGATATCAACATGATTGTAGATAATTTTGTGGAAAAATGAGAGTCTACTGAACTGCCTTCTTGATTGCAACGAGTTCCATTTCAAGTCATTCAATATGTTGGTGACAGTTACCGGGGTCTTGCCGTAATTATTAGAAACAAATCGAGCAGCCCTACGCTGGATACTTTCGAGTTTATCAATATCCTTCTGGTGATAAGGATCCCAGACACTGGAACAATATTCTAGGTTGGGTCTAACAATGGAATTATATGCAGCTGCCTTAGTTTCAGGTCTAGAAGAATGAAGATTTCGTTTCAGAAAACCTAAATTTTGACTTGCCTTACTGGTAATTTTATTTACATTTGGGGACCAGGATAGATTTGAAGCTATTTCAATGCCTAGATAAGCAGCTCTGTCCACAACAGTCAGGGGTTGACCATGAAGGTAGTACTCTGTTTTCATAGGATTCCTGGATTTATGAATGTGCATAATATTGCATTTGCTTACATTAAAGGACATCTTCCATTTCTGCTCCCATAAAGATAGGTTATCCAGGTCTTTCTGAAATTTGACAGAATCACTGTGTGTTTTAATATTCCTATAAATCACACAGTCATCAGCAAAGAGACGAACACTGGAAGAAACAGTATCAGGGAGGTCATTTATGTAGAGCAGAAACAAAAGAGGACCAAGGACAGATCCTTGAGGGACGCCAGAAACAACAGGAGCCAGATCAGATGTTGCCCCGTCTACTACAACTCTTTGGGTGCGATGGCCTAAGAATGATCCAACCCATGAATGGGTAGAGCCTCTGATACCATAATGCTCTAGCTTATGTAGCAGTCTATCATGGTGAACGACATCAAACGCTTTACTGAAGTCTAAAATGGCAACATCGATCTGGCTCCGTTGTACTGATTTTGCCAAGTCATGAATAAAACCTACAAGCTGTGTTTCGCAAGACCGCCGGGCACGAAAACCATGCTGATTGTCAACCAGGATATTAAAGTGATCTAAGTGGTCCAAAATATTACTGACTACAAAAAGTCTTCTTTAGACTGTAAATTTAGACATATGTCATCATCATAATATTATATATTTTTAAGCTCTTTCGTTAGTTCAAGAATTGAGAATAGCATTAAAACTCAAAAGAATTTTAATAAGGCAATAGGCTTCAATATGAAGGAATGTGGCACTGAGAATAACTAAGAGAAAACACCCTTTACACTTTAACTACACACTACATGGACATACACTGCAACATGACAAAATGACAAAATATTTAGGTTATAGATAGATAGATAGATAGATTTATTTGTGTATATATATATATGTCATCAATACAATTACAGTCATACAATTTGACATAACAGTTATCGACTTCTTGTCATTTATATAAAAAAGACATGTTATACATACACAGGATAACCCGTAAAGTTTTTCAACTTATTTCCAACGGGGTCCTATATAGATTTAGCGAAACAGTTACAATAATTTGAAAATGTATAGACAGAGCAGGCTCAAAACAGTAAATTGAAATTAAAATTTACTGATCAGGGTCTGCTGAGTCTGTCAAATTATGCAAAAAAACCCGGGGAAAAATCTAAAACGAGAGCTTTCCACATACATATGGAGAACTCTATTTTATTATCAAAAATACCTTACCTGCTATGTTTAGCTACTATACCAGTATGCTTTTAACACCTTCCGGAATTTTTTGGTGCCACCACCTGCCTATGCCCTGATTTTGTCATGACCCGGACACATGCGGTCCGCGATTTAGACCTAATCACAATAATCCTCATTCTATTTCCGGAAGGCTTACTGTACAGACGTGTATCGACAGTGATAAGGTCAGTCAGAACAAACACCACACTCTGGAAATTCGAAGACCAATTCGAAGACTACTTGGATACGCTCCAAATTATTTGGAAATTAATCATATCGTATTCGATACTTGATATTTGATTTTACTCCAAAAAGCTCTCGTAAATTGCAATGCCCCAAATACGAGGCGCGTGCAACCACAGGAAGGGAGACTGGGATTCACACAAGACCTGTCTCTCTTGCTGTGGTTGCAGAGCATCATCTCCGTGCGACACTTCTATTAAGTGGTCACAGGAGAAATGGAAGCAAGCAGCTTCCAGACGGACGCATGCGAGCCGGGCTGCTAAAAAGCGTGCATCGACAGATGCACGCTCGCAGCGGTCCGACTCGTCTGCGTCCAGTCGCAGCGTGGCGGGGGCCCGATCAAGGGATCGCTCGCCACTGCTGAGCGACTCGGCAGCCGAATTATCGGCTGCCAACCCTCCCAAATCACTTGGGAAAGGTGCCGACCTATTCGCACGTGGCACCGGGCAGAAATTGCCCGGTGACGTCATAGGCCCGGCCATTACCGCACCGGGCAACATTTGCCCGGACCCGGCGCCGGGTATAAATTGACTGGGCCCGGCTCCGGCCATGCCTCGCCGGGTCCCGGCTCCGGGCAAAATTTGCCCGGCCCGGGTTTACCTAATCCCGGCCCCGGCCAAAACTTACCGGGTGAATTACCCGGCCCGGTCTTACCTGGTCCCGGCTCCGGCCATGACTCGCCGGGTCCCGGCTCCGGGAATAATTTACCCGGCCCGGGTTTACACTCCGGTCATCCCGGGCAGATTAATTTGCCCGGCGATAATGAGACTGCGTCTTACGCAGACACTCGCCGGCCATCGGACTTTGTTTCCCCGCGATTGTACCGCACAGTGCATCAACCGAATGTAGACACTACAATGTCGGCTCTGCACAATAGCACTCGCGGATCTCCGGCTAAACCTTCAGGGCATGAAACGCCCCAGAAGCGAGAAAGCCGCGGTGATTCACGGAGACATTCAGTGAGCTCCCGAGGTTCATCCCGAACCGGAAGTAGTTCAAGCTCTTCCGGAAGTGGATCCTCCACAAGCCCTCACCATTATAGGAGAGGCCATCGGAGTAATTCTCGGCGGCGCAAACGCACTAGGAGTCCTTCCAGGCGTCGGCGCTCGCATTCGAGACACTCCCGGCGGCGCATGCGCACTCGGAGTTCTTCCAAGCGTCGGCGCTCGCATTCTAGAAGCCATTCTAGACGCCGTTCACGTTCGAGGAGCCCCTCGAGACGTCGGCGCTCACGTTCTAGAAGTGATTCTAGACGGCGTACATCTAGAAGTCGATCGCGCTCTCATAGGAGGCATCGGTCTAGGCGAGTATCTCACACGAAATCATCTCGCCGACACCGCTCTCCATCCAAGAGTAGACATGAGTCTAAACGCTCTACACGTCCTACTCCTGTGCATAAACAGAGCGGTCGCCAGGCAACTCTTCCGGTGACACCGGAAAGAGAAATGCCCCCCCCCCCCCCCCCCCCGGATGTACGCCCCCCCGGACATGCAATTGCCCCCCCGGTCAACTGCCCCCCCGGACATACAAATTTTGCCACCCCGGTCATCTGCCCCCCCGGTCATTCCTATTGTATCAATAGGACAACCGCTGGCGGCCCTGCACACCGGCAATCAGTTTGCACACCCACATAGGGTAGTGGCAAACCAAATTGAGCAAAATCAGTCAACCCAATTGACTTCGGCACACGGTTTGAGGCCTCATATGACTTCGACTAGAGTCACACAGAGCCTCCCGTCAAACGCCACACCTTCAAACCCAAATACTATTTGGATAAGAAACGAATCTGGCATTCTGGAGATGGCGAACATTGAGCCGTTGATACACAATCCGGTCTCTAGTTCGAGCCTCCCTGCGTTTCTGCCTAACAGGCCACCGTCGCCCCCCCTTTCTATAAGGGCACCGGTTGACGACTCTCTTATGCTGGAAGGTGACAATGTCACTGTGGTACCCAGCAATAGAGACACTATGGCCCCCCCGGAACTACATCCGGACTTGTCCATGAGTAATGGCGATCGCCCTGATCCCCCCCCCCCCCCCCCCTCTGAACCAGATGGCTCAGAAGCGGGACAGGAGCTAGATCAATACTACCTGGCCCCAATCAACCAGGTGTATGAGGCCATGTTTAGTTCACTAGATGAGGAGAGTTGCCCTCGACCTCCTCAGACAGTTATCGGGGAACCGGTAACTGTCACCGAGAGGAGGGCCCGCAAGCGTGAGCCCGACAGAGTCGGCCGCTCCGCGCGGGCAGACTTACGTCTACCGATCGGTTCTGCCACCACGGCGGTTTTCCAGGCCTTGGAGCTGGCAAACAAAGTCAATGCCAATCAGGTCTGGAAAGCCCCAAAGGACTCTTCGGATCCTAAACCGGTGGAGGGTGGCAAGAGTTATAAACCTCCTGTGCCTGATCCCAAGACAGGGTTAGATCTGTCCAAGATCCCCCACCTAGACAATGACGCGGGGAAACTGAAGCAGATTTCAGTCCCCACAGCTTCATCAGTCGCTAGTATTCCATACTCCATGCTGGAGTCGTGGGAATTACGCGAGAGGAAGGCATTAGGGCTGGCCAATCAATTGGACCTGATGGCAGCCTCTGCCTTTGAGATGTCCTGTGAACTTACGGATGCAGTGCCCGGAGAACTTCGGGCACTTCTCATCCACCTGTCTCGCACGACGCAGGTGTTGTCCTACAACTCTGCGTCGTCGATGGCGGAAATGTTACGTTTCCGCCGAGACATGGTTCTCGAGACGGTCACACCCGGTTTCATGCTGGAACCGGGTATGACATCTCTCAGGACGGCCCCCTTTACAGCTGACACGCTGTTTGGGGGGCGCATCAACGCTGCGTTAGCTGCCGACAAGGACGACCAGCTGCACGCTTCGTTGGCACGGGGTAGCATTAACCAACGCTCGGGCGGAGTTTTTAAACAAGTTTCAAAATCCCCCGCAGCAGCCCCTCAGTCCAGGAAGGGAGGACGAAAAAGCACCTTTAATAGGCGCTCGATCATCCCCCCTCCTGGAGGCCAGAACCGGCAACCTTCAATTAAGAAGGGCCCCAGTAAAGGCCGTTTCTCGAAGGCCGAGTCTAAGGACTCCAAGCCTTCTCCCTACAAGGGCGGCCCTCCAAAGGGCCAGCCCTAGGGACTCGCCCTTTCTGCCGCCCCCGCCTCCGATGCCGGAGATACCAGTTGGAGCCAGGTTGGTGTTCTTCACCGAACGCTGGCTCCAAATAACAACAGACGCGTGGGTCCACTCCCTTGTGTCAAGCGGCCTCACCTTCCAATTCAAGGAAAGGCCGCCTCTCTCACGCGTTCCAATCGAACTGGTATCTTCGCATCCACATATCCCAGACGCCATTCTCGGTCTTCTGGGAAAACAGGCGGTGCAAAGGGTTCAAGACGTCCGGTCTCCAGGCTTTTACAGCCGTCTCTTTCTTGTACAAAAGAAAAACGGCTCATGGAGACCCGTCATAGACCTGAAAGTGCTAAACAACTTCCTAGTGAAGCCCACTTTCAAAATGGAGACTCCGGCCCTCATCCGGAAATCCATCAGACCCATGCATTGGGGTGTGTCTCTGGACCTGGAAGATGCATTCTTTCATGTCCCAATCCACACCAGCTACCGGAAGTACCTACGGTTCGCATATCGCGGCCAGGTGTACCAGTTCCGTGCTATGCCGTTTGGGTTGGCAATAGCACCTCGAGTTTTCACAAAACTCATGGCTGCTGTAGGTGCACACCTACGTCTGCGAGGTGCCCTACTCCTTCAGTACTTCGACGATTGGTTACTACACCAACTGAACCGCGAAGTACTGTTGTCCAACCTACAATTCGCATGGAACGAGCTCCTTTCTTTAGGGCTCCTCCTCAACGCGAAGAAATCGGAACTAGTTCCAACTCAAGACTTTACGTTTGTGGGAATGAATTTCCTCACACAAACGAACAGAGTCAGAGTTTCTCGGCAGAGAATCGCAGACCTTCTGACGCGGGTCAGATGGGTCCTGTCTCAACCTTTTCTCACTGCCAAACAGTTCCAATCTCTCAACGGTATCCTGAGCTCTGTCTCAGACTTCGTAGTTCTAGGGCGGCTTTACCTCCGCCCTCTACAGATCTACCTGTCAGATCGTTGGAAGTGGACAAGAGAAAATCAGCTAGCTCTGATTCCTATTCTCCCTTCCCTGGTTCCACACCTTCACTGGTGGCTCAACGAGCAAGTGTTGCTGGAGGGAGTTCCACTACTCCCTCCACAACCGTCCCTGCATCTCATCACGGATGCAAGCATGGTGGGCTGGGGAGCCCACCTGGAACCACTCAGCGTGACGGTGTCGGGCACATGGTCTCCACAGGAAACCAAGCTCCACATCAACAATCTGGAAATGAGGGCAGCTCATCTGTCTGTCCTCCACTTCCAAGAGCACATTCGAAACGAGTGCGTTTCACTGTCGACAGACAACACCTCGGTGGTGTCTTACATACAGTGCCAGGGGGGAACACACTCCCGCTCTCTGTTTCAAGAGACGAAGGTCCTCCTGGACTTGTGCAGGGCCCTCAACGTCTCAATATCAGCCAAACACATTCCGGGTCGCCTCAATGCATTGGCGGACGGTTTGTCTCGCAAACACCAGCTTCTTCCTTCGGAGTGGACACTCCATCAGGAAGTAGCGAATCTGATATTCTATCAGCTGGGAGAGCCAATGGTCGATCTGTTCGCAACAAGGAACAATCACCGCCTCCCCCTGTACGTAAGCCCAGTTTACGACCCAGCGGCTTGGGCAGTAGACGCGCTTTCGTTCGATTGGGACCGGCTGGAGGCTTACGCCTATCCCCCGCCAATCCTGATCCCTCAGATCCTAGCCAAGATCAGAGTGAGCAATTGCCAGATCCTCCTGGTGGCCCAGGAGATCATGGTTCAACGACCTCCTAGGTCTGCTCAGAGCCCTCCCCAGGAGTCTGCCCAGCAGGCCAGACCTCCTGTCACAGAGAGGCAACCGACACGCGGACCCAGACATGTTCCACCTACACGTCTGGCCGTTATCCAGCAATCTCTCCGTAAGAAACGCTTTTCTTCGAGAGCAGCAGCCCTCATTGCATCTGCAAGACGGCAATCCACCAGATCGGTATATGACTCCAGATGGAACATATTCACCGATTGGTGTGTTCGAAGGCAAATTGATCCACTCAATCCCTCTACTAGACGGATAGCGGATTTTCTTATCTACCTGTTCGATGAGAAAAAGCTGTCGCTTAGTTCCATCAAAGGTTATAGATCCATGCTTTCTCAAACCCTGGCCTTTCACAAATCTTCTAAGGTTTGTTCGGACCCTACGATTTCCGAGCTCATACGAGCAATGGAACTCAAACGTCCAGTTACCAGATCACTTGCTCCCAAGTGGGATCTAGCTTGTGTACTTTGGTCTCTGACTAAGGCCCCCTATGAGCCATTGGCTCAAGCGACCCTACAGTTGTTAACTTGGAAAACAGTGTTCCTTCTAGCCATGGCTTCAGCCAAGCGCAGAAGTGAGCTTCATGCTTTCTCTGTAGAGGATCGCCATCTTCGTTTTGATTCCTCAGACGGCTCGGTTACGTTGTTGTGTCAACCCGGCTTTTTAGCCAAAACCCAGCTTCCGTCTACGGCTCCTAAGCCGATTAAGATTCCCAGTCTTTCCCGCACCTGCGGCGAAAACGACGAGGATAGACTATTGTGCCCGGTGCGGGCTCTCAAATTCTATCTGAAAAGAGTGAAACCTTTTCGCGGCACACGCAAAAGGCTTTTTCTCCCTTTAAAAGGGGGGGGGGGGGGGACGTGTCTGCGGCCTCCATCTCTCGTTGGGTTTCTTCGACAATTAAGAAAGCTTACTCATCACTCTCTTCTAGAGATCTATCTCTATTCAAGATTAGAGCGCATGAAGTCAGAGCTTTGTCGACATCCTGGGCTTTTGTTAATCACACACCCCTAGCGGATGTGTTACAAGCGGCTTTTTGGAGGAATTCCACCACCTTTTCAACGTTCTATCTGCGTTCGTTCGAAAGTCAACATGATAATCTATACATGTTAGGCCCTTTAGTGGTGGCACAAACTGTGGTGACTGCGACGGAACATACTGACTAGTACACTATTCCGTGAAAGTTCATACCATAACTAACGAAGACTAGCTGAGAACCTTGGTTAATGGGTTTTGCTGTGATGGGGAGCAACACGCTAACTTTCCCGCCTCAGCTGCAAACTCAGCTAAACATAGCAGGTAAGGTATTTTTGATAATAAAACAATTTTTTTAAGTAAAATTCATTTTAATTATAAAATACTTACCTGCTATAGGTAACACCCACCTCCCACCCCGCTCTGCGTTCTGTTATATTATTGCGGAACTAGAATGAGGATTATTGTGATTAGGTCTAAATCGCGGACCGCATGTGTCCGGGTCATGACAAAATCAGGGCATAGGCAGGTGGTGGCACCAAAAAATTCCGGAAGGTGTTAAAAGCATACTGGTATAGTAGCTAAACATAGCAGGTAAGTATTTTATAATTAAAATGAATTTTACTTAAAAAAATTGTTTTAGGCCTATTATTCACGGTAATACAAATGTTTAGATATAGATTATATTACTTTAAATGGGAATTAGACATACATTTATCACAATTGCCAATCTATCACAGATTAAAAACTTATTTGATTATTATAACATACATTATATTAATTAAAAGTATACATAATCACTGTTCTCCTCATCCTTCATTTCTTCCATAAGGGCTTTCTTGACCATCTTCTTGAAAGCAAATTTTGCCTTCATTAATTTTATATTTTCTGGCAAAGAATTCCAATCCAAAATGCCACTGTAATAAAAAGTTTGAGAAGTAAACCCATTAACACGTGGGACATAAAAATTAGGTTTGTTCCCATAAGAATGAACGTCGCTTAGTTTCCGAAAGTCATCATGAAGATATGAAGGACACTTATTGTTAAAAATTTTGTGAACGTGGTTCAGTTTCAATTGTTTACATCTCTTTTCAATGTTTAAAAAGCCTAATTCCATAAAGTGATCAGATTTCAAAGAAGCTCTGGGACTATTTGCACTATTTCGGATGATCTAGATTGGGCAAATCATGTAAATAACATTTTAGCAGATGTAATTCAGGCATTTAAACTTCAAAAAGGTTTTAACAGAACATCAGCCACCCTACTATTAGTAAAAGATGACAGAAGGACAAGGGGTAATGATATGAAACTCTGTAAGCCAAGGGCTAGAACCGAACAGAGAAAGGGTACTTTTAGCCATAGAGTAATAGACCTCTGGAACTCTCTCCCTAACAGTGTTGTTCAGGCACCCACACTAAATGCATTTAAGTCAAAGCTGAATGGGCACTAGGGGGTCACTAATAAAGCTAATAAGTTTGATCCGAGTGCTATTACCCATATAAGTGATGTGTCGACATAGACAAAAGACAGTATAGCAGTATAGAACTGCATAGAACTTTGAGTAGTACGTGTATATATGAAATGAAAGTGAAAATCAACGTTCACTCTCAGTGAACTGTCAGTGTAGTTAGTTTTAACATAAAATAAACTATATAACAGTATTCATGCAAGTGAAGTGACCCATAAAGGACATTTCTGGAACCGGTGTATAAAAAATCAACTGAAGAGAACAAATACAAAAGGGCCGAAGAAGCTGTAGAGCTTATGCAATCACAGTTGCATCTGGCTTCGAATCTACATGAACTACATGATCACAAACAAAGCTAATAGAACTCTGGGTTTCCTTCAACGTAATCTTCACATATCATCTAAAGAAATAAAAGAGAAGGCATATCTAACACTTGTCAGACTGGAATACGCCAGCACTGTCTGGGATCCTTACCGCAAGGCACAAATCAGCAAAATTGAAAAGGTCCAGAGACGTGGGGCTAGATACGTCCTAGGAAGGTACAGGAATCGATCAAGTGTTGGAGACATGTTGAAACAACTCGAATGGAAAGATCTCCAAACAAGAAGAAAGGAAGCTAGACTCAACATGTTCTATAAAATAGTTAATAGAGAAGTCAATATTGATCCAGTCAGCTACCTAAATAAACCCACACGATACACTAGATATGCCCAATCACATAGCTACACAGTACAAACATCTGCTATAGATCCCAGGAAATGGTATTTTTTGTGCAAACAACAAAAGATTGGAACGCGCTACCACCTAGCACAGCAAATGCCCTGTCACTAGAGACATTTAAATCTCTACTGACTGAGCAAACCTGACTTATTCTTCCAAAAAGGGCTAAGGGAGGGAAGGGGGGTTTATAAGTGCAGACCACAAACTGGCAAAATATTCATCAAGTTGAATGTGGCCAAAAATTATAGGAAGAAGAAGAAGAAGAAACAAATTGAATCATGTCTAACTATCTCTATCAGTTTATACTGCAGCACCCTCATACGAGTATTATGTGCTGCTGCTCGTCTGTGCAGATTAGTTAAAGATAAAAGTAAAAGTAAGTTAGAAGAGAGAGATGAAATATAGATAAAAGTCTTGTTATTTTTTAGCAAGAATTGAATGTACAGTTTAAAAGTGGATATTAAACACTGCTGCTCAACTAATAAGAATGCTGCACACCGCCTACTGCCTGCTTGAACTTGGTGAAGATCAGGCAACAGGACAATGTGCCCCGGTTACTTGTTCCACAGTATGATAGTCACAGGGAAAAAAGAGAATTTGTAGTAATTTGCTGTGGCACTCCAGACGTTACAGGAACTGATGAAGATGAAGACTGATATCAAGAACCACTGGCTATATTCGGTTGCTGAGAAAGACCTCAATCCACTTGTTGGTTTTACTGTAATGCAATATATTGTGAGCTTATGTAGTAGATTCTGATGGTCGACAACATCAAAGGCTTTGCTGAAGTCCAGCAGGATGAAGTCTGTCTGTAGGCCCTGTGAAAGCTTACTGGCTATATCCTCCACCAGTTGAATCAGCTGCGTATCACTGGGGCGCCTTTCTCTAAAGCCGTGCTGTAGGTCATATAAAATGTCATAGGCATCAAAGTGACGAGACAGTTGTGATGCCATGATGTGTTCCATGGCCTTTACACATTAGTCATTATACAAGTCAGGGATATGGGTCTGTAGTTAGCAGAGTTACTCTTATCTCCTTTCTTGTATAATGGTCAGACCATAGCCGTCTTCATGTCGTCTGGTATTACACCACTGTCATAACTTTTCTGAAAGATGACTTTGACAATTGGAGCAATGGCAAGTACTGTCAGTTTAAGTGTGTCTGGTCCAGTCACTTTATTTGGCTTCAAACCTGCCAGTAACTTGGATATGCCACTGACTCCAAAAGTAATTTCGGGAATGTCGGGATACGATTTGGTGTATCTTTGTCCATCAGTCTCAACGGGATTGGTTGACGTGAACACGGACTGAAACTGACGATTCAGTGCGTCCGCCTTGTCTGTATTGTCTGTCAGCAGTTTGTTTGTCGTTTTGTCGAGCAGAGGTGCAATACCATGAGAGTCTTGTCGGGCATTTTTGATAAATGAATAGAGCCTCTTCGTGGAAAATCTGATCTGGCTACTTGTCTGTCTACCTCTAGTGGGTTGGTTGGTTGTTGGAGTGATGCCAACTATGTCCTCAAGGTAGTTCCTATATGAGTCCCTAATTTGTTTAACAATGCTGTGTTTCAGACTCTACCCTTGGGATTTTTTTTACCTTTTATATTGCTGAAATAAACTCACATTTCCTAATGCATCTCAATATGTGTTATGGTATCCAAGGTAGACTGGCCTTTGAGGACATTTTGCATTTAGGGATGAATTTTTCTACACCTTTCAAGAGTTATGATTTAAATTAGCACCAAACTTCATTTACTGTTTTGTTATCACTACCTTTAGGGATATCATTCTTGGACATTTCCTTGAAAGCCTTAAACCGATCCCTGAGTCTGCCTTCCTGTACAATGGGACGCTTCTTGATGGCGTTTTACTGACCCTCACCTTTGTGCTTACCTCGCATATGACGGCATTGTGATTGCCGATGCCAGGCAGCACTGTATCGGATTAGACCAGGATGTCATTTCCTGTCAAAAACAGATCCAGGATGTTGTCATTTCTCATAGGTTCGGCCACCATTTGTACCAAGTTATAGTTGTCCAGCAGGTTCATGAAATCTTCATATAGCTGTGTGTATGAGCAGCCATTCTTGATTGTTGGCATGTGGTCCGAGTTCCACTACAACTTGGGGTAATTTAAATCACTTAAAATCCAGATGTTACCATTTTGTTTGCGGGCCATGTCTACAGACTTGCGGAATTCTGCTGAGCTGTGGGCATCTCCTTCATGAGGCCTGTAATAGGATGCGACATATAGTGATTTGGATCCAGCAAGTTCAATCCTTACCCACACAATCTCACACTCTGTTTGCATGTGTTTTTCTCGCTGGAGACTAGCGTTTCCTTGACCAAAATGAAGACCCCCCCACCCCCCTTTGCACCAGTGGCACGGTCATTTCTGTATGGTGTGTAGCCCATGGATTTTGGGAAGTATTCACTGTCTAAGTGTGCGGGCGTCGACCATGATTCTGTACCAACAATAATATCTGGCTGGTGTGTGTCTAAGATGGCATGAAAATGTTCTTTCTTATTTACCAGTGATTAACAGTTTAAGTTAAGAACCTTCAGACTGTTTGATTTTGGCGTTTAATTCTTAGTACTAGAGGATGGCGGCCTTTAAGATTGTGCATATGTGTCTTTGTCGGTAATACTAAGACTGCTGAAAGCATTTTAGGACTCAAAGAAGTGGAGGGACAGGTTCGAGCTGGTTGAAAGGTTTGCAATGCTGGGGTGGTCGCAATTAAAGCATACACATGAAAATGACACATCTTCATACCTATGGTGGTCAAATCCCTGACAATCCAGGTGATACCATCGGCTGCAGTTGTCACAGCTGACAGCCGGATCAGCATCTTGCACTTCCAGACCACAGGGATAGTCTGTGCTGGGACCGGGGTTTGTTTCAATGTCGGATGATAGAGAGATCAGTAGTAGACAAAGGTATACAAGGGCTTTGACTGTCAACATTTTTGCACCCTTACTTGTTTTAGCCAGCAGGCCATACCTAAATGTTTTTGTCAGAGAAGCCGAACAAGTCAATTTGCATGGCCCAAAGTCACTTGGCAAAGCTTCCTGACGTTGGACTGTGGTCATTGACAAGACATGTGTGCAAAAATGTAGTAAAACATTAGCGGTAGAAAGATACCTGTGTATGTAACACTCATGATGACATCAGCTGACTGTCAATGTTAACAAACAAAATGGCGACCATGTATTGTGGGAAAGCTACCTAAAGTCAAATGTCACAATTAATTTTACCAATTTTCAAATACATGTATACACAAACCTGTAACTTAACTTGAATGACAAAATGTAATCTTATATCTACTGCATGATTTGCAATGATGCTTTCCTGTAAAAATTTAGAAAAACTGCTTTTTAGGCGAAATGAGATTGATATCATGTATATTAATTTCTGTGCATGTGTGCTCTATTATCCGCTTTTTAGCTCATCAGAGCACAAAGTGCTCAGGGCGAGCTTTTGTCATCATCTGATGTCCGTCTGCGGGCGTCATGTGTCGTCAGTCGTCAACAATTTGAACATTCAAAAATCTTCTCCTCTGAATCTACAGGCTTCTCAGCTTTCATCTTTGGCACATAACATCATCTGTAGGCCCTCTACAAAAGTGATATTAATTGTGGCCCCGGGGTCAAAATTGGCCCAGCCCAGGGCTGCCTTGTTTTCTATAGAAATATATAGTGAAAACTTTGAAAATCTTCTTCTCTGAAACTGGAAGGTTCTTAGCTTTCATATTTGGCACATAGCATCATGTTCAGGTCCTCTACAAAAGTTACATAAAGTATGCCCTTGGGGTCAAAATTGTCCCACCCCAGGGATAGCCAGTTTTCAATAGAAACATATAGTGAAAACTTTGAAAATCTTCTCCTCTGAATCTACAGGGTTCTCAGCTTTCATCTTTGGCACATAGCATCATATTCAGGTCCTCTTCAAAAGTTATATAAATTATTCCCCTGGGGCCAAAATTGGCCCCGTCCCAGGGGTGCCTTGTTTTCTATAGGAACTTATAGTAAAACTGAGAGAATCCTCTGAAACTGGAAGGTTCTCAGCTTTCATACATGTATTTGGCACATAGCTTCATGTTCAGGTCCTGTACAAAATTATATAAATTATGCCCCTTTGTAGCCATTTTTGAATGTAATGAAACATCTTTCAAATTCCGTTGCCAAATAGAGCAGACTTTGAAAGATCTGTGTCTTTACTTTCTAAAATGGCTACAATGTTCCACCTTTTGGACTAAATACAGAAATGGGAAATGGTTGAAGACCAGAAAGCACATTTTTTTACATACATGTTTGAGATTCCCCCACACATTCAAGTAAACAGGTGTATCACAAAAGCACCTCACTACAAAAGCCCCCCATGCAAAAGCCCCTCACCAAAGTTGTTTAGGTTTACAAAAGCCCCTCACTATGAACAAATATGTGCTAATATTACATTATCAATAGCTATTGAATCTGTTTAACTGTCCTAAAGCAAACATGATTGAGCCAGATCATATAGCTTTAAATTTGATTTGGGTCTACCCTGTTTGGAAGTTAAGAAAAGAATTTGTAAAACGGTTTGTGTGTTGGTTAATTGTGGTTATACAATTTATGCTTGTTTTATATACAATGATATGTGGTTCACCTAATGAATATTCATTAATTGTACTTGAGAAAATAGGGTAGAACCTGATCAGAAGGCTTTGTTTTAGAATCTGTATGATCTGGATCTATTCTGTTTGTAAACAGATATAAGGAATATCCTCCTTGTGGTAATGCAATGTATACTTTTATAAACACATCCATGTGTTTGATATTGACGATCCCGATTTTGAATTGACAATCTTCATAAAAATGATTGAGCATAACAAGTACCAAGTTTTATGATACTATGAATTGTAGAGACTTCCTCTTTAAGCAACAATCTTATTTTTAAGACGTCTTTGCTCAATCAATTCAAAGTCGCTTAACCCATTCCCTTATAGGCTATTTTTAGACCCAGCCTCTTTGAATAAATCTACTGAAAAGGAGCATTAACTTGAGATAAGGCAAATGTTAGAATTGTGTAGTACATGTATTGAAACCATTGTGATAAATAGAGCATTTGCTCCTGAGGAGCAAATGCTCTAATTATCACAATGGTTTCAAGAAGTGGCTATTATAGAGACGTAGAAAGGCGTATTTATGAAGAAAAGGTTAAGAAAGGTTGTACTGTATACTCAATCTACCATACATCTGTTTATTTGCTTGTAGGAGGCAGGTATTAACAGTGAGAAGTATCTAACACCAGAGTTTGTCGATGTCTATCACATGGAACACAAATATTGGTAAGTTTACTTGCATATTTCTTATTAGGAAAACGAGGACAAGAGGGTTTACAAAATATTGTCCTCCTCCTCTTTTTAAGCTCACCTGAGTATGCTCTGGTGAGCTTTTGTGACCACTCATTGTCCGCCGCCATTCTGTATGTCCGTCCGTCCATCAGTCTGTCCATCTGTCTGTCCATCTGTCAACAATTGCTTCTAATTCTAAAGGCATTTTAAAAGGAATGTTGACCCATTTTGAACCCCATGCTGTGTATTCTGGGTGCTGATTCTGTGGCGTCTAACACACAAACTGATAAGGCAGGCTACTATCACAGAGGATCAAAGTAACCAAATTTTACAAAAATGATCCTTGTATCATGCTCTATCAAAATTGCTGAAAGAAACTGGATCCATATAGATCTCTGGTTGCCATGGCAACCAAAATAAAAATCTTTAAACATCTTCTCTAACACAAGTGATCAGAATTGGTATTGAGTAGGAATAGTCTTCTTTCTAAAATCACAATGCTATCTCAAAAAACATGGCTGCCAGGAGCAGGGCTAGATTTCCTTATGTAACTATATAAAAATATTCCTCTCCAAAATCAGTGGTCCAATTTGAATAGTATTTGGTAGGAATAGTTGCCTGGTGACCCTTCATCGAAATTGCTAAATTCATGTTGATATCCCAAAACCACATGGCCGCCAGGGGTGGGGCTAGAGTTCCTTATTTGACTATAAAACCTTTAAAAATCTTTGTCTTCAAAACCGATGGTCCAATTTGAATGGTACATGTATTTAGCAAGAATAGCTGCCTGGTGACACTTTATTAAAATTGCTAAAACCATGCTGATATCTGAAATAACGGCCATAATGGGCTGGGCTAAATTTCCTTATGTGACTATAGGGAAAACATAAAAATTCTCCTATAAAAACCAATGGTCCAATTTGAATTGCATTTGGTAGGAATAGTCCCTTGATGGTCAAATTTGAATGGTATTTAGCAAGAATAGTTGCCTGGTGACACTTTATCAAAATTGCTAAAACCAAATGGTGTTATCTGAAAAAAAACATGGCCACCATGGGCAGTAATGGTAGACAAATTTGTAGACAAATTGATTATAGCTTGAATTTTGAAAATGTAGTAGGTGAAAAATTCTGTAAAAATAATTTACTCAGCAGGCTAAAGGTTAAGTATTTTGAATTTTGGTCCAAAATGATAAAAATGATTTTTTCTACAATTATTTAAACAGAGTAGACCCAGACACCACCCCCAAAATGCTAGAGGTAAATAATAAAAAACAAACAAACAAATATTTTGAATATTTAAATGGTTTTAAGATACCAAATTTGATTATTACATGATTGTATATGATAGTATAACATATTCTTTCACATATTCTTTCACACTATACCGTTTTCCTTTTATATAGTCAAGAATATTTGTTGTTATTTTTTTATATATACCTGTGGCATTTTTACCTATGGCATTTTTACCTCTGGTATTTTTACCTATGGCATTTTTACCACTTTACCTATAGCATATTTGTCTATGGCATTTTTACCTATGGCATTTTTACCACTGTACCTATGGCATATTTACCTTTGGCATTTTTACATATGGCATTTTTACCGCACACCTCCTTAAACGTGTATCACTATAGCAAAAAATAAAAAAATCTTCAAAACTATAGACTGTGATAAAAGTGCTCCTGAAGGAGCAGTTGATCTGGGTCTGCACTATTTGAGTATGTTTGTCTGTCTGAATGCTTAGGATAAGTAGGAAATTTTAGTCGTTGAACAGATATTTTGTACATTCCAGACAGTTAATCCTTTCCCTGTTTAATATTCATGTAAGAAATAATGACACCATGAATATTTATTTACTGATTTTTAGCTCGTCTGTTTCCAGGAAATCACGAGCTATTGTCGTAACTCTGGCATTCGCGTCATCGTGGTCATCATCTGAAATCTTAGCATTGACCATAACTCGAAAAGTATAAGAGGTATCAATTTTTTTTATTTATGGCCCTTTATATTTTTTGACAATGACGACAGACGAGCGTTTGCACCTGCCTGCGGTGCTCTTGTTTAAAATGACATATGTAGGCAGGATGTTTTGGCTCAGGCAGAAACTGTAGACCAAGATCTATGTTATACCATAAGCAAACAGAGCAGACCCTGATCAGACGGATCCTACAGGAACCATCTGGTCTGGGTCTACTGTCTTTGCAAATGCATGGAAAGGTGTTTATATGAAGGAAAGGGTTAACTACCTACATGACTTGGCATTAAATATTGTATTGACGACTTTGCTTTTTGCAGGACTATTCATCCAACCTCAGGGGACATTCCGGAAGGAACATCAGGTGCTGGGGCATGTTTTGTGCCCAGTTGTGACTGTTTGCTGGTATTTGGAGGTCACATGTATGAAGGCAATACGAATTGCATGTACATGCTAGATCTGAAAACTTTCACTTGGAAAAATCTCAAACCAGAAGATCCTGAGATAGATCAGAGTTGGCCAAGTCCTAGAGATAAATTCTGTTGTTGGGTTTACAGTGAAAAGTAAGTCAATTTAGGTTCATCAAGTACAGACAGAGACCCAGATACATTAAACATTTAATAAAACAATTAAAACATGTAAATTAAACATTTTCAACACTATCCCCTTTATTTCTCCATCAAACCCTTTGTTTTGACCACTTTTGAGACAAATTTAAAGTGTGGTCACAACATAAGGTTTGATGAAGAAATGATGATTTTAGTCCAATGTATTTGAAAATATGCACTTTTTCTATTGGTCTGTATAGAGCAGATGTATATTTACAGTATTTTCTTCTATATTACCAAATTTCAAGTTGTGTACATGAAATGAACCTTCATCTGCTGAATATGCAATACATTCTTCAGTTAACCCGTTCCATCAAAGGCTATTTTTAGATCCAACCTCTTTGAATAAATCTACAGAAAAGGAGCATTTACTAGAGTAAAGGAAAACTTCAAATTTGTGAAGTATTAAACCAATGTAATAAATAGAGCATTTTCTCCATTGGAGACAATGGTTTCACATTTTATTGACTTTTACAGAGGTGTCAAAAGGTGTCAATATGCACAAATGGGTTAATATAAGCCTTCCAGCTGGTTTGCGATAGATCAGTGGTTCTACCTGGATGTTGTTCTGTACACAAACAGTGCGATTTGTTCCACACACAGAAGAACCTCTGGTGTCTTCCTCAACCTCCTCCAATTTCTTAGATATTACTCCAGACAGACAAAAAGGTTACGTTTTTTGCAAACAAAGGGCTATAACTCTGGTTTTCCAAGCTTAATTTGAGTGGTATTTGCAGATCTATATTCCCTTATGATACTAAATATTTACACAAAGTTTCAAAGAAAAACTTTAAACTGTTTCCGAGATATGACTTCGGGACGCACAGGTGTGCGGACAATGCCAAAACTATATGCCTCTGCCTTCAGTGGGGTATAATAAGTATGAAGATAAAATGAACATTTATATACTTATATCAATTTTATCTTCCCCCCCAATAATTTTTCCCCAAAGGAAAAAGGCCTATACAAGTTTTTTATTGCATGAATAGGAAAGAATTAGTCATTTCTTTCCCCTTGTATGTCTTCTATGCTCAGCCTAGCCTTGCCTCGCAGCAAATAGGAATTGGGGAAAGATACATGTAGTTCTGAAGCCTGTGCTGTTATTGGCATTTATTTAAAAACTTTTCACATGCTGTATGCACTTCTTTTTCACCAATATGTCAGTCTGTCTGTCCAAACACTTTTTCAGCTTTGAACAGGTGATAAACACTGTTGTTTTGCCATAGCTTTGTTAATTACATGTACCTATGTGTTTTCAGGTTCTTTTGTTTTGGAGGCTATGGCGTACCTATAAAGGAATATCTTAAAGGCAATGGGGTATTTTACAGGGATAACACTTCTCAGTGGGTAAGTCAGCTCCAAATGAAATATGGCTTAACACTTTACCTTACGAATGTTTATATACAAAATAATGACATCAATAGTATTTATCAACTGATCTTTTATTATGGCTTATGAACACAGGAATGTTTTGGTCTTGTACGAGCCGTCTGATCTGTGTTTACTCTATGTGAAAAGGCATAAAAAGACATTAAATGGAGTAAACCGTTGTGTATTGTAATTCCAGATAGCCATTCTTTTGCGACAGTTAAGATTTTACCTGATGAATATTCTTGCTAGAAATAATTACTACATTGTGTATATGAATATTTAAAAAGCTGAATTTTAAACACCACATGAACAATAAAAGGTTGACTATTGAAGAAACTGTACAATAATTTCTGTTTTTCCTTGAATAAGCAAACATAGCAGACCCTGACCCGATAACTTCTACAGGAGCTGTTTGATCTTGGTCTACTCTTTTTGCAAATATGTGAAAAGGGGTTTATATGAAGGAAAGGGTTAAATTAGTCTGATTCAATAATTTACATATTATTGTGTGACAGTGACTGTATAATCGTAATAACTCCATAACACAAGCTCATTCTGTTTATTTCATATGGCCAGCCCTTACCCAAAGGATGGAATAATCAGCTTCTAGAGTATGATATAAAGTCAGGAAAATGGAGTAGCCCTGAGTGCCAGGTAAACTAGAGATATTCTAGAACTTGGAAAGTAATAACAGATGTTTGTGTAAGAAATAATGGTATCATGCATATAAAGTAGTTGAATTTTTACAATGGCATATGTACACAAGAATATTTGACCATGATAGAAACTGTAGTCTCAGGTAAACGTTTATTTAGCAAATGGTTATGCAAATGTTACACCCTTTCCCTGTTGATTATTCAAGTTAGAAATAATCACATGAGTATTTAATAGCTCTAAGCTGAATTTTTATAATGGCATATACACTCGGAAATGTTTGATATTGGAAACTGTTGAGTCAGATCTATTATAATTTAATAAGCAAACAGAGCAGACCCTGATCAAACAGCTCCTTCATTAGCCATCAGATCAGGGTATATCCTGTTTGAAAAGACATGAATTAGCATCTACATGAAGAAAAGGATTAACTGTGTGAAGAGTGAAGACAAAAAATAGAAATGCAATTTCTAAAGGTTTCAGGTAGGACATAAATATAATGTTTATCCTTTTATATTCTACTTTACTATTATTATTAAGCAAACATGACATGAAAAAAATAGTTTTAAACCTTTCTACTTGTAATTGAGCAGTATGTGTCACTAGCATTTGTTTGTCCCTTGCTACTTTGCTTCCCCGTTTACACTGTATATATGTTAACCATTTATTTCATGAGTTTTCATTTGAAAATAATTATTGTATGAATATTAACCCTTTCTACGCCTTTGCAAACAGAGTAGACCCAGATCAAACGGTTCCTATAGGAGCCGTCTGATTATGATCTGCTCTGTTTGCTTTTGACATGATGCAGATCTGATTCTACCAATATTGTCAAAGCAAAATATTCCCTTGAAAAAAGTTAACAGTATAAAATTGAGATAGTAAATATTCATGTTGTCATTATTACTTACATGAATATTCATGGAGGAAAGGGTTAAGTAAATGAATCTTTATAATGGCATCTTGACCAAAGGAATTTTTGACCTTCACACAAACTGTAGAATCAGATCAATATTATGCCATATGGCTGCTGAAGGATCAGGGTCTGCTCTGTTTGCTCATGGAAATATATATATGTGATTCTACAGTTTTTGCTAAGCTAAAACATTCCTGCTGTGTTGACAGTGTTCATGTTCCATTATAAATGTACAGCTAATAAATGCTCATGATGTCATTATTTCTAACACGAATATTGATCAGGTACAGGGCTAATAGATATATATACTGTACATGTATAGTGTATACATGAAGCCTTGTAAAGCTGCATGTGTCAACCACATGTTTTTATGTTACAAACAGGAAAATAAGTTTAATTTAACACTTTCCTTGATCAATTTTCATGTAAGAATGAATGACATCATGGATATTTATTAGCTGAACATTTATAATTCAAACTTTTCAAGGAATTTGTTTGCTTTGGCAAAAACTGTAGAATCAGATCTATATAATGGCATAAGCAAGCAGAGTAGACCCTGATCAGACAGCCGGTATAGAAGCCATCTGATCTGGGTCTACTCTGTTTGCAAGTGTGTGAAAAGGCATTTTTAATATGAAGGAAAGGGTTAAACTCTGGCACGAGAAATAATTAATTTAATTTGACATTTTCATACAATTGTAAACCAATAACTGACTACATCATTGAGGCAATATCTGAATTTAATCAACACTGTTGGATACTCATAGGCACCTGTGGTAGTTAACCCTTGATCTCATAAATATTCAGTAAGAATATAATGACTGAATATATAAAATTACCCGAATTTTAATAATGCCATTGAGAACAAGAGAATATTTTACCATGGCAAAAACTTTAGTATTCCATCAGCATACAGAACAGACCCTGATCAGACAGTTCTTACAGGCTCTGTTTGCAAAGGTGCCAAAAGTTGTCTCTATGAAGGAAAGGGTTAGGTAAACGGTCCTTATCAGTCATCATATCTCTTGTTCAGTGTTTGGAATGGGCCAATACTAATTAATTAATTTTGTCACGATGTTGCTGATTTTGTTTATCAGGGGATATTGCCACTGCCTCGTGCTGCAGGTACAACTGTCCGGTTTGGATCTCTGGTTTATCTTTTTGGTGGCCGTCACGACCAGACAAGGATGAATGACCTCCACTGCTTGAATCTTGATAATTATACTTGGAGTGGAGAGTAAGTACAATGAAAATCTATGTTAGATCAAGCCTTTGTCTAGCAAATTTTGGAAATATACATTTTAACCCTTTATTCTGTGAATATTCATGTATGAAATAACGATGCCATGAATATTAATTAGATTCATTTTCATTATGGCGTATGAACACAGAAAACTTAGGCAATGGCAGAAACTGCAGTCATATCTATTTAATGCCACAAGCAAAGAGAGCAGATCCTGATCAGACGGCTCAAACAGACGTCTGATCTGGGTCTACTCTGTTTGCACAGGTGCAGAAAAACATATTAAAGGGTTAATAATCGGGAATTATTTCATGCTTAAAACTGAATGATTTGGAAAGCATTTTTTGCCCTATTTTAACTTATTTTGCATTTTTTTAGCATTTTAATCCAGTTTAGTCTCTATGAGGATTTTCTTCCAAAATTTAGAAAACGTTTCCTATTTTGCATTGGGAATGGGACCTTTTAATGGGCCTGTGTAGATGCCAGAAAAATGTCTGTAGATGCAGTTGTGATTTGGTAAACCATTAATCCACAAATATCAAACTGATCCCCATGCCTTATTGTTACATGTTGAAGAACATGTAAATCAGATTTGTAGAACAACATGTAGAACAGTTGTGTGATGAGTACATGGCTTGCATAAAGCTTATCCATTTACTCCATAGATTCACATTTTTAACACCGTTGCAAACAGAGTAGACCCAGATTAAAAGTCTCCTGTAGGAGTCATCTGATCAGGGTCTGCCCTGTTTGCCGTTGGAGTAATATAGATCTGATTATACAGTTTCTGCCAAGGCCAAAATGTCCCATGTTCACATTCCATTGTATAAATTCATTTAATTGATATTAATAATGTCATTATTTTGTATATGAATATTCATGGTGTAAAAAGTTAGCTTAACCCCTTCCTTCCTACAAATGCCTTTCCATGCATTTGAAAACAGAGTAGACCCAGATAAGATTGATCCTGTAGGAGCTGTGGTATCAGGGTCTGCTCTATTTTGCCAACTGGCTAGCTAATATAGATCAGATGCCTCGGTATCTTGCATGGCCAAACATTCCTTTGTTCATTGGACATTTCTAAATATCAACAAATGAATATTCATGATGTCATGAATTAGTGTAAAAAATTGAACCGAGAAAGAGTTAAGAGCAGTGTTCCTAGAATACATTGCTTGCAATTATAGTACTTACTGTTGTACATATGTAGGTATATATATATATAGACAGTGTATCACTGACTGGTTGTGACAGGAAGTTATGGTCAAAGTACAATGTAGCTCTGTTTTGGGTAGACAGTGTGTGGAATAGGGAATGAAAATTGTCTAGATGTATTACTTGACAGAACTGGCTTCCAGAAAATAGGGTCTGCTCTGTTTGCATATAAAATTATAGATCAGACTCTACAGTTTCTATCAATACTAAAACGTCTTATGTACATATGCCATTACAAAAAATCAGGTAGATGTTCATAGTGTTATTATTTTTGCAATATTATTGTCAGTAATAATGAGTTTTTATAGTGGCATACATGTATATGTACACACAAATGTTTGGTATTGGCAGAAGAGTAGATTCAGGTTGGTCATAATTCCATAAGCAAACAGAGCAGATCCTTATCAGATGGCTCCTACAGGAGCAGTTTGATCTGGGTCTAATTTGTTTGCCAAGGCATGAAAAAGCATTTATATGATGGAATGAGTTAAGAATTGCCATAAACTTGCTACCATAATCAGTGTCAGCTTTTCTGTCATGCACAAACAAAATTTGACCATGACTCCAAGGTCTTTAACTCTAATTTTATCCGACTGCTTGAACAGTGTCACTTGTGTGAAAGAATCAAACACTATCATGCATATTGACAGATGTATATATATATATACCGGTACCTTTATCTCTTTCAATACATGTACTATGTACCCAATTTGTGTTGCCAATTGCATGTAATTCGGCTCTAGATGACTGCTTAGTGACTCTGCATCTCATCTGGATCCAAACTACATGTATTGACATCCTGACTATTTTTGAAAAGCAAATGTATTGATATCTGAAATGGACAAGTTTAATGCTATTTAACTCTTTACTTCATACACCTCACCGTTTAACCCTTTGTGTCCCTGTTTAATATTCATGTAATTACATCATGAATATTTTATGCCCCCCAACAGCGGGCATATAGTAATCGAATTTTCCATCCTTCCGTCCGTCCGTCTGTCAGTCCTTCCATCCTTCCCAAATTTCGTGTCTCTTCTATAACTGTTTTAACTGAATGGATTTCAAAATAACCTGGCACAAATGTTTCCCACACAAAGACGATGTGTCGCTTTCAACTCCCTGGTCCATGGGTCAAAGGTCAATATTTATTATTATTATTATTATTATACCACATTTATATAGCGCTCTTTTCATACAGGATATGTGCGTTCAAAAGCGATTCACAAAGATACATTTTCTGTACAATAATGCGTAAATTACAGAACATTTAAAATAAAATATATTGAATACTTATATATAGATAAGAATAATAATAAAATAGAATTTATTTAGGACATTGGTAAATAAGCTACATCTTTTCCGTAAGTTTATCTGTCTGTGTCGTATTATGTTCCATTATAGTGTGTCAACGCACTCAGATTATAAAAAACCAAACTTGAATGCAACATTCTATGCGCAGTGCCAGTACGTCCCATAATTCTGACACAGACTCAACAGACTTGGGTACATTCGTTTAACATACAACACTGCACATAAAATATTGCCGGAAAATTGGGTAACAGAACAGATCAATTTGAAGTTCATGCATATAAACTAAGCAATACAAATACACAACTGTTATATACGCGCACTATGCAACCCCTCCAGTCAAACACTATTCGACCCGCTATGGCAATGAGGGAGTACACAGTGTATCATATTTTAATAGAGTTGTAATTGGGTATATCCAAAGTTTAATTACAGAATAAAATGTCTTATTATGGGAACCCAAAAAGCCCAGCCAAAGTAGAGCTAAAGAAGGTATCCCGTATACTGTTCCTGCAACATATCCCACCAGCTGCAATGGCAAAGGAATCACATCGGACAAATCAAGACTGATTGAGACACGCGATGCTGCATTAGCCGGTACAAGCTTAATCTGCCCGCTGCCCATATATTACACGACCCAGTTCACTGGTAAGCAAAAATACGGAAACTGGGTCAGCTTAACAGGAATCCCTGGCACTGGTTAAGGGCAGGATAGCAAGTCATGCCAGCAAGACTCCCAATGTACCAGCGCGGAATTATACCGTAGAGGGATGCCCTGTTCCACTACGGTGCTCCCTCCGGCATTGGAACTGGAGTTACCAGAGGTACCAAGCATATAGGGATGCCCCGTTTGACAACAGCACTCCCTCGGCCACCGCAACATCTGGACAGCGGAATCCCGCTGACACAACACCCGCACGTTCAACAGCAAGGGGATGCCTTAGAAGTCCATAAAAATATGGATGAGATTTTTGTTATTCATTTATCTATTTTTCACATTTGTGGAGCATTATATTTGAAAAAAGGGGTTTAAAAGTCCATAGTCATAAGGAAGTGGCAGGATCAACACTCTGTGGCCAATGCAGCAGTTATGATAACCGACGATTAGCAGGTACGTTTTCTAAACTGCCCTAATAATATATGTTGAAGAAATGCGTTTTCAGAGATTTTTTGAAACATGCCAGTGAGCTTGCATCTCTAATGCCTGATGGAAGAGCATTCCAGAGTTTGGGAGCTGCATGCATGAAACTTCTCTCACCGTACTTTACCTTACGACTTTTTGGTACAACCAACGACAAAGAACTATTTGCTGATCTTAATTCTCTGCGGGGCCTGTACACGTCAAGCATGTCGACAATGTACTTGGCGGATTCATTGTGCATGGCCTTATACGTAAGTGTCAGAATTTTGAATTCAATCCGATGCTGAACCGGAAGCCAGTGAAGTTCCTTCAACACCGGCGTGATATGATTATATCGAGAAGTCCTTGTTATGATGCGGGCTGCTGTGTTTTGCACTCTTTGAAGCTTCCGCGGTGTTTTGTTTGGAATTCCATGCAGCAATGAATTGCAGTAGTCTATCTTTGATGTAACCAGAGAGTTCACCAAAGTCTTGGTAGCAGCAGGTGAGAGATACTTTCTTATATGACCTATTCGTCGGAGCTGTGCATAACTAGACCTACACACGGAATTGATGTGTGATGTCATATCCATTTGTGAATCGAGCCATGCGCCGAGATTCTTTATACACAGAGATGGCTTGATTTTAGAGGGTCCTACTTGCACATGAATCTCTTCAGGTACTTCTGTGTTTTTAGTATGAAACAGTATGACCTCGGTTTTGTCAGTATTGAGCTTCAGCATGTTCTGGTGCATCCAAGACACTAGCTCCTTGAGACAGTTCTCAACTCGTGATAAAGCTTCCTGTTGACAGGAAATGTCATTGGGCTTAAATGATAGGTATAATTGTGAGTCATCGGCATAAAAATGGTGGTTGAGCCCATGGGTTCTGCAGATTGAGCCGACAGGTTTTGTGTACATGATGTAGTGCTTCGGTCCTAGGACCGATCCCTGTGGCACGCTATATCTCATGTTAACTGGAGTGGACAATTCCCCATCTATTGACACTTTTTGATAGCGGTCATTTAGATAGGAGGTCATCCACTCAAGAGGTTTCCCAATGATTCCGAAGTCTCTTTCCAGGCGTTTCAGCAACGTTTCGTGATCGATAGTATCAAATGCAGCCGATAAGTCAAGCATCACCAGAATTGTAATTTCGTTTCTATCTAGGGATTGAAGGATGTCGTTTTGAACTTTCAGAAGAGCAGTCTCTGTTGAATGATGCTTTCGGTATGCTGACTGATGCTGCTCGTGTAGATTGTTCGAGGTCAGATGGGACTCAATGCGTTTGTCAACAACTTTTTCTAATACTTTGGAGACAAATGGCAGATTTGATACAGGCCTATAATTTTTAAGTTCATTTGAATCGAGATCAGGTTTCTTTAAAAGGGGTCTGACATGTGACGTCTTGAAACTTTTTGGAACGCAGGCAGTGTCTAAAGAGGAGTTAATAATGTTTGTCAAAATCGGTAGGAGTTCATCAAGGCATGCCTTTAGCAGCCATGTAGGTATTGGATCCAGTTCGCAAGACTTACAGGGGGATGCCTTAATGATCTGTTCTACTTCTTCCACTGTAGCCGCATCAAATTTTTCTAAAAAGTTTGTTGAATGCTGCATCTCAGTGGTATTTGGCACACTGGATACAGTGCCTGATGAAATATCTGCCCGTATTTTGTCCACCTTTTCAACGAAAAAGTCACTGAAGTCTTGTGCAAGTTGCTTTGAGGATGAATTCTTAGGCAATGCGATATCATTAGTTGAACCTAGCAGATGCTTAGTGACTTTGAAAAGACTTTTTGAGTCTGCCTGGCATGTTTCAATTTTCTCTGAGTAGAAATCAATTCTCGACTTTATCAGCAGCTTGTTGACTTTGGCACACTGTTCTCTGTATAGCTGATGGTTTATTGTGAGCCTGGACTTTTTCCAGTTCCGTTCCAATTTGCGCTTTACATGTTTGGCATCGTGCAGTTCCTGGGTATACCAAGGACATGATGGTCTGAGTGTTATGGTTTTAGTACACAGTGGTGCATGTTTATTGACAAGTGCTGCCAGTATCTGTGTATATGATTTAACCAGCTCATCAACATCTGCCGTTTGCATACTTGTCTCGATGGGTACTGAGTCGAGGAGGTCCCTTTTGAATGATTCGATATTAATTGCCCTAAGTTTCCGAAATGAAACAGTTTTCCTCACTGTTGGAGGTTTTGCGGCCTTTGCCTCGAAAGTTACAGAAAAATGATCTCGCGAAATTTTACCACTACTGTCGGACAGTCCAGGATCCGCGACTTCAATGTTTGACACACAGTCATCGCCATCCCGTGTAATAACAACATCAAGAGTATGTCCCCCTACATGAGTGCCTTCATTAACATGCTGTCGCAGTCCAAATGATTCGAGTGTACTAACAAAGTTAGCAGTGTTTCTGTCATTTGGAATGTCAAGGTGGATATTTAAATCCCCTACAATGACGACCGGTTTATCGGTGGTCACAAGTTTAGATAAGAAAAATGGCCACTCACTCTCGAGGAAATCTCCAGTCTTTAGACCATTACCACGAGATGGAGGTGGTCTATAAGCAACTACTAGGCGCAAATTGAAATCTCGGATACTGATAGTGCAGTCCATGTACTCAAAGTTTGAGAAATCATTATCTCTTGTTGATTTATGGAGGCGAAGTCCTATTGAAGCCTTATGTATGATTGCAACCCCGCCGCCACGGTTGCCATTGCAGCGAGGGACATGTTGGATACTGTAATGAGTAGGAACCAGTTCACTTAAGCAAGAATTGTCAACAGAACTACCAAGCCAGGTTTCCATAATGGCTACCACATCAAAGTCATTTTGAAACGATATAGTCGCAAATAAAAAGAGCCTTGTTTTTGACTGATCTAGGGTTTATACTGCATACTTTTACAAAGGTCCGAATTCTCACAGGCATTGGAGGTTCGCGTTTTACATGAACAACAGTTTTCGTTTTCTCAGAAAGGGACACTGTTGAGAATTTACTCGTGTACAGGTTAGGTTTCGAAACAATGGAGATAACCTGCGGAAACTGTTTCAAATGACTGAGATTTACGCCATCAGGTGAAACCTTACATTCTGTCGGACGGTTTCCAGAAACAATTGGAATTGACTGAGGTATTTCCCTTAATCTGTTTAAATGAACACCTTTATTTTCATCCCAAATACGCTTTGGTTTTGAGTTGCCCCCTCTGGAGCCTCTGAATTTAGCTAAGCCAAATTGACCAAAGTTTAACAGCCCTAACTCTTTCAACCTGGACAATACTAGCTTGTTGGGTTTCAAAATAGGCGATGATTGCCCTATAATGGAAAGATCGCACCTGGTATACTGTAACTGTGACTGTGGCCGTGTTGTACTAATCCGCTCTTCACCTGTATATCCTAATGCCTGAGGCACACACATTTGAATTTAAAGATCCAGTAATGCACAAAAAAAAGATTTATTAATTTCACTTTTTCCGTCAAATCACACAACAGAATCACTTAAAAAGTACACCAATCTATTAACACTTCCTTCTTGCACAATAGTGTCACGTTTCAGAAAGTGTTTCGATGTATTTCTCTCTTTAAACTATGCAAAGCATCAGAGCGAAATGAATGCAGCCTTCACACTTTTGGCGCATTTATCTATCTGATATCATCCTTCAGGGTCAAAGGTCGGGACATAGTGTTTCACAAACACATCTTGTTTAGCAGAAGTGTTTATAATGGCATATGTACATAGGGTTTTTATACGCCCACCTAATAAAGGTGGTCGTATATTGTCGTGGCCCTGTCCGTCCGTCCGTTCGTTCGTTCGTTCGTTCGTTCGTTCGTTCGTTCGTCCGTCAACATTTTGTTTGTCCGCTGTTTTCTGGGAAAACTATTTGACAGATATTAATGAAACTTCACACAAATGTTAAATGCATCAAGATCTGAAGCTGAGTTGATTCTGAGATTCATTTGATATTTCTTTTCAGAGTTATGGCCCTTGTCCTTAAAAAATATGCAAAGTTTGTCCGCTGTTTTCTGGGAAAACTATTTGAGAGATATTAATGAAACTTCACACAAATGTATAATGCATCAAGATCTGAAGCTGAGTCGATTCTGAGGTTAATTTGATTTTTCGTTTCGGAGTTATGGCCCTTTTACTTAAAAAATAATGCAAATACATGCAAATAGTTTGTCCGCTGTTTTCTGGGAAAACTATTTGAGAGATATTAATGAAACTTCACACAAATGTATAATGCATCAAGATCTGAAGCTGGGTCGATTCTGAGGTTCATTTGATTTTTCGTTTCGGAGTTATGGCCCTTTTACTTAAAAAATAATGCAAATACATGCAAATAGTTTGTCCGCTGTTTTCTGGGAAAACTATTTGAGAGATATTAATGAAACTTCACACACATGTTTAATGCATCAAGATCTGAAGCTGAGTTGATTCTGAGGTTCATTTGATTTGTCGTTTCAGAGTTATTGCCCTTGTCCTTAAAAAATATGCAAATAGTTTGTCCGCTGTTTTCTGGGAAAAATATTTGAGAGATATTAATGAAACTTCACACAAATGTTTAATGCATCAAGATCTGAAGCTGAGTCGATTCTGAGGTTCATTTGATTTGTTGTTTCGGAGTTATGGCCCTTTTACTTAAAAAATAATGCAAATACATGCAAATAGTTTGCCCGCTGTTTTCTGGGAAAACTATTTGACAGATATTAATGAAACTTCATACAAATGTTTAATGCATCAAGATCTGAAGCTGAGTTGATTCTGAGGTTCATTTGCTTTCTCATTTCAGAGTTATGGCCCTTGTCCTTAAAAAATATGCAAATAGTTTGTCCGCTGTTTTCTGGGAAAACTATTTGAGAAATATTAATGAAACTTCACACAAATGTTTAATGCATCAAGATCTGAAACTGAATTGATTCTGAGGATCATTTGATTTTTCGTTTCAGAGTTATGGCCCTTGTCCTTAAAAAATAATGCAAATAGTTTGTCGGCTGTTTTCTGGGAAAACTATTTGAGAAATATTAATGAAACTTCACAAAAATGTTTAATGCATCAAGATCTGATGCTGAGTCAATTTTGAGGTTTATTTGATTTTTCGTTTCGGAGTTATTGCCCTTTTACTTAAAAAAAATGCAAATAGTTTGTCCTCTGTTTTCTTGCAAAACTGTTTGACAGATATCAATGAAACTTCATCCACATGTTTAATGCATCAAGACCTGAAGCTAAGTCTATTCTGAGGATCATTTGATTTGTTGTTTCGGAGTTATGGCCGTTGCACTTTACAAAAATCTGCAAAAATGAGGATTAGCTGTAACTTTTTTATTTAATAAGATATTCACTTCATTTTTTTAAAAAATAGTATCACCTTAATATGGAAATCAAGATCTGAAGCACAGATTAGAAAATGTCAACACTTATAAGGCATGTTGAATCAGAGAAAGTTTGCAAGTGGGCGTATTATGTACCGTATGCGGTACTCTTGTTTGGTATTGGTAGAAACTGTAGAGTCAGATCTATTATAATTGTATAAGCGAACAGAGCAGACACTGATCAGACAGCTGCTACAGGAGCCATCTAAACTGGGTCTACTATGTTTGCAGATGATCTGGTGTCTACTCTGTAAATCTATACAAGATAACGGGTTAAGTAATCATGGACTGTAAAATTTGAAGTCGTATCTGGATCCACTCTGATCACATAGATTATCTTAAATTCACTACTTGCTTGCAAAGTGTCAAGAGAGCATGGATGTATGAATGATTTCAGGTTACATGTGGAAGGAGACGTTCCCTGTGGCAGATCCTGGCATACTCTGACTGCTGTGTCACACAATACTGCTTTCCTCTATGGAGGCTTCACTTCTGATTGCACAGTCCTAGGTAGATTTTTATGTCTCCCTCATTTAAAATGTTCACAAACACGTCTTGTTTGGTTTTGGTAGAAACTGTAGAGTCAGATCTGTTATAAGTTTATAAGCAAATAGAGCAGACCCTGATCATACGTCTCCTTCATAAACGCTCTATTCTAGGTCTGCTCTGTTCTGCTCTCTTTGCAAAGGCATGAAAAGACATTTATATGAGAGGAATGGTTAATCATTTCCCTCATGAATATGTAAGAAATAATGACATCATGAATATCTAAAAGCTGATTTTTAGCTCGTCTGTTTCGAAGAAAAGTTGAGCTATTGTGATCACTGGGTCATAGGCGTTGTCGTCGTTAGCATGCAAAAACTTTTAATGTAGCTCATTACTCAAAAAGTATAAGGGGTATCAACATGAAACTCCATAGGTATTAGATCTCATTGAGGGGAAGGCTCTTGATTTCAAAATTTTGGAGTTATGCCCTTTATTTTTTTCTCATTTTTTTTAAATTTAGCTGGACAAGTACCAGATCAGATGTGTGTTGGCGCCACATGCGAGTCTTGTTTTAAAGGCGTGGAAGAGTGACTCTATGAAGTAAATGGTTAATGCCTTTGCATACAGAATAGAATTGCTTGATCATCAGTCTTTCTGCGAGAATTTGTTCAGGGCCTTTTCTCTGTCATATTTCATTAAATTTTTATCAGACCTTTTGAGTGACTGTTAAATGAGCCTATACACTTGTGCTCACATTACTCATAAACAAATTAAGCCATACAGCTACAGTCCTCTGTCACGTTTCAAATATAATTAGTTATAGTCTCATAGCTCCAGTGTGCTACTAACATACTGTGTATCTTCTGTTATTGCAGGTGACGGATGGCTTCTGAATGTCACCAGTAGACAGTGGACACGGGTCAGTGTCCCCCCAGACAAGCCACGGCTGTGGCACACTTGCTGCTGTAGTGACGACAGTGAAATTATTGTGTTCGGTGGTTGTCATTTAAACATACTAGATTACAACATTTACGCTGGAGTAAGTCTTAACCCTTTACTCCATAGATACTATTTTTAATGCCTTTGCAAACAGTGTAGACCTCGATCAGATGGTTGATACTGTCTGATAAGTGTCTGTTCTGTTTGCTAATGAGATATTAGAGATATGATTCTACAGTGTCTACAATGGTCAAAAGCTACCATGTTCATGTCATTGTAAAAACTCTGCTTATTAATATTCATGATATCTTTATTTATTACATGAATATTTATAGAGTAAGGCCTTAGAGTCTTTGTAAGAAACTCATGCAGATATTTTGGTGAATGTTGCGATCTCCAAACATAATTGTAGGTTTAGCAACAACTTGTTTCAGGTAATGAGTGCAAAATAGAGCTGATGTAAAGTAATGCACGTGAGAGATGCTCAACTCATTATCTGAATTGTTGACATGCACTCATACATAGACTGTTTAGTTCAATATATTTTTCAAACACTATGTGTCTATGCCTTCTTTGGTAGAGGCCATCAGAAACATTTTTTTTTCATTTAAAGGGGCACATTTTTGTAATGGTGTGGGAGTCCGTTTATCTGTTAGTTTTGCCATCTTTCATCACCCTGTCGAGTGTTCGGATATTTTTGTTTAGTTATACACTCTATACTTGATTAATATTCATGCATGATTCTCTCTATTATGAACAGTAATTTTATTCTTATTTGAACATATTAATTGATGAAATATAGTACATGTACTATGTAAAACATCAGAGAATATATTTCTGCAAAGAAAGCAGAACTTTCAAGTAAAGCATTAACCTAAACAGAGCTACAATAACTGATAAAAGTGCGTACCCAAATATTAAAATCGTCATTTCTCCACTAAACCCTATTCTGTGACCACCCTTCGGAATCATCTCTTCGAGACAATTCTAAAGAGCGGTCACAGTATAGGGTTTGTTGGAGAAATAAAGGAGTGTTTCTTGAAAATGTTTAATTTTACGCATCTGATCTGGACCACTGCTAAGGATGTGTCGGGTACATGTACATTATTATACCCCCACAAACAAAGTTTGAGAGCGAGTATATAGGAGTCTGTCTGTCCTTGTCATGTCTGTCCATGGTCTGTCTGCCTGTGGCATGTCTGCCCGTGGTCTTGGTCTATCTGTTTGTGGCATGTCTGTCCGTGGCAGATTAGCGATCAAGGCAGCTGAGCGGGGGTATTCCATCACCTTTAGTGAAAGTTCTAGTTATATTCACCTGACACAATCATTGTTTGATTGTTCTAGATTTGTAAAGTCTTGCTATTATTATCACTCAAAAGAAGTTCAATTCAGGATTTTTAAAACAGGTGGTAGCTAAATGCAGGACAAAAAGTGATACAAAAGTTCCTATAGGAGCATTCTGTGTCACTTTTGCCCTGCATGGTCTCCTATATTAATAAAGCTTGTGTTCACTTTAATGAGTATCAACTTTATTGGACTTACCATTGATGTGGCAAATGAGGCAGTCAAATAGAAAGCTTTTAGTCAGATCTGAGTATATAGGGTTTTACAAAATTCTCTGTAACACTTTATTACTGCTGGTCTGAGAACTTTGTGTGATTTTTTTCTTTCAGAAGATAACCAATGAGGTCCTGAGCTTACATTTACAGCCATACAAATTACAAAGGTCAGTACCAGCAACCCAGATAAGAATGACTCCAGTGTTTCTATATCATATCCTATATTGTGATCACTCTTTAGATTTCCCCAAAGAGTGGTCACATGGAGAAGGTGGAGAAATGACAATTTTAGTAAATGAAAACACGCCATTGTATATTACTGTATATAGAGAGTACGCTTATTGTTGAATTGAGTGGACTGCAGATCTGTAGCTCATCCTTCTTTTCGTTAGCTACAATGACTTAGTGTTCATTGTGACATCCATATTTATTTTAATCTAAGGAGTATGTGCATATAAGATCTAAATCCTTTCCCTATTTATCATTTATTTTATTTTTATCGCCACATTAATATTCATGGACAGAATCTACAAAATAGAACATCATAAAGGGATTTTTGACGGTGGTGGAAACTGTAAAATCATATCCATAAATTTCCATAAGCAAACAGAGCAGACCCTTATCAGAGGGCTCATATAGGAGCCGTCTGATCTAGGTCTAGTCTGTTTGCAAATGCGTGAAAAGGCATTTATGTGTAGGAACGGGTTAATTAAGATAAATATTGCTTCAGTCTGGCTTTGCAGCGTTTGGTTATGAACAAGAATGAGTTCGACTTGTTCCCAAGTATCTAATTGATCTGATTGTAACTTCAGCTCAAAACTCAGAATGAAGTCAGGTTCAAGTACAAGTTTTATAACATTAGAGCTTGGAGTTCATCAGTGTTCGAGAAGTTTCGGTATTTGCCTTATACTCAAAACTGTTTGGATTGTTTCAGATTGTGTTTGGAGGCAGCTTATAAATATAAAGACCAGCAAGAGTGTCTGTGGTCAACATTACCCAGGAATTTGGCAGATTGGCTAGACAAACATAGAGAAATTGGAAAGCTTATGAAAAACATAGCTACAGACAGTGATCCCAAACCTGCCTCAGCATGTGTCCTGTCATAACCAATGTCAACCCATTTATGCTTGATCTGCCTAAAATGGTCATAGACTAACAGTGTAGGTTCAGACAAGACAGCTCCTAAAGGAACCCTCTCATCAGTGTCTGCACTGTTGGCTGAATATATCTTCTAATGCCCACATTGGCAATTGAATTATTTAACCCTTTACTCCATGAATATTCAAGAAATAATGTCACCATGAATGTTAACTAGATTAATTGTTATAATAGTACATGGACATGGAATTTTTTGGCTATGGTAGAAACTATAGATTCATATACATATTATATCATAAGCAAACAGAGGAGACCCTGATTAGACAGCTCCTACAGGAGTTGTCTGATCTGCATTAGCTCTGTGTTTGCAAAAGTGTAGAAAAGCGTATAAATTATGGAGTAAAGGATTAGCAGAAAACACTCCTTCAAAGGAAATCTCACTCTTATCATTATGAAAGTAATCCAAAACATTTCTATATAATTTTGGCAAGTAAACTCAAATATTTGAAACTAAAACGGGAAGAGAAAAGGGGCAAATTATAGCATTGAAGCTGTCACCTGATCATAGTAGTAACGAGAAAACCACATGTGTACATGTCTAAAACGTCATCGACTAAAAGACGTCATCTTTCGTTCTCTACTTGTTTAGTGTTACAGTTAGGGTAAAGGTTATCAGTTGTACATGCCTGGTTTGATTGGTTATATGCATGTGTGTATCTGGAGAGTGCAAAGACCAAGGTTTGTGCGGTTACAATCAGGAACTTGCTATTTGCAGACGACGCTGCTATAGTCGCTCTCAAGCATCTGATGAACAGATTCTGTGAAACCTGCGATCTCTTCGGTCTCACTATAAGTGTCAAGAAGACTCAAGTCATGGGTCAAGCCACACCAGTTCCACCTTCCATCACGCTCCCTGGGAACGACCTGGAAGTTGTCCACCAGTTTCAGTATCTAGGCTCCACTGCATCAGATACTCTATCACTGGACACAGAGGTAAACAAGCGCATAGGCAAGGTATCAACAATCCTCTCAAAGCTCAGCAAGAGAGTATGGGAAACAAACACCTAATGATTCCCACCAAAATGATTGTCTACAAGGCCTGTGTAATCAGTACTCTGTTGTATGACAGCGAATCATGGACAACGTACTCCACGTAAGAACACAAACTCCAGGTCTTCCACATGGGCTGCCTCTGCAGGATCTTTGGAATTATATGGATGGAAAAGGTTACAAACAATGAGGTCCTTACCAGAGCTGGAATTACATCATTGTATACTCTTCTTCGTGAGCGCCATCTGCGCTGGCTAGGACATGTCAGGAGGATGGATGATGGATGTATCCCAAAGGACTTACTCTATGGTGAGCTAGCCAAGGGGACTAGAAAACGAGGAAGAATCGGCCTTTAGAGACCACAACACTAAACTTCAAAACAGAAGCAAAGCCAGAAATTCCGTGCAGATAGACAACCAGGATAAACAGCTTTTGTATGCCAGGACTGCAACAAGACTTGCAAATCCAGGATCTGACTTACAGTCATCAAAGGCGCAATTCCATAGTCGTTCTCGACTGACGGATGCCAACAACAATCTGGAAAGTGATAGTTAGAGGATATGGCAGTTAGTTTTATTGTTTATAATAAAAGTATAAAAACATATTGGGTTTGTCTGTGTGACCTATATTTGAAAAAAAAGTTTTCAGAACGTTTCACACGCGCTTGAATTGACAGACCTTTCATCCAAAACGAGGAAGTATTTTGTCATATTTATACATTTTTTAAGCCTTTAAGTATCGTCTTATTATGTCTAGGTTTGAAAATACTGTCACCAGTAGAACTTTCGTGTTTCTAGAGGGTGATTCTTTACAATTGTGATGTGAAATACGACACAAGGCTGACCCAGTTTTCAGTATTGCTCTGTTGCATTTACAGACGTGCATTGTCAACTTTGAAATCAGTTTTCATGTAAAGCGATAGTATTTTAGAATGTTTCTTTTGGTTGCAAATATTCCCAGATAGGTCTAAATATAATTACAGTAGAATCTGTTGTAACATCTCCGTTTCACTTGTAGTTATAGGCATGTTGACTATATTGTGGGTGGGGTAAAATCGAGTAATTTGGTCTAACTTATACTCACCTTTCATCCTGAATCATCATGTAGGAAGTACTGATCACATCCATTAATAATCCGATATCTATGAACCAATTCCTTTAACTCGGGGAACTTATGAAGAATTTGAACAAGAAGTGAATTCTTCATAACATCAGCTGCTATTTTTGCCTCCATTTCTACAGGAAGTGAAGTCAATTTTAACCAGAATTCTACATTCTAGGTCGTGTTTATTTTGATGCTGTCAAAATCAAACGACATCTGTCAATATAGTTATCTCACCTTTTCCAACTAATTAGTTCGAAGAAATGTATTCCATCAGGTAAATTGGTTCATAGATGTTTGTTTTTCATTTATATAAAGTTAAATGAGTGTTTTTAATACAGTTTTATATTTTTTCTGCTAGAAGTTTATTGACGGGATTATGCAGAATTCTGCAGGAATTCTGCTATGATCCCGCTAGACTTCCGCTGGTAAAACTCGCGGAGACTGTTTTCCGCAGCATTCTGCTGAATTCCGCCAGCTTCACCATTTAGGTATAAAAAGGCACGCCTGGCAGAGTTCAGACAGTGAGAACTTTAATAAGATCAGATTCAGTTGATTAATGTGATTATTAGACTTCAGTTAAATTTAGATTAAGTTGATTATAGAACACATTTAGAAGTGAATAATATATAATAAAAGGTAGAAATTTAATCAGAATCTGTTTCATTATTTTTATCTTTATCCGCTGTTATTAAAAGCCCGCTACCATTCACGAGTTCGTGACACTGTATTAAGCGACCTTCAAAAAAGAGGTTTAACTATGGACCTATAAGGCCGGTGGCAGGTCAAAAGTAATGGAGAAAGCTCATACAGGAGCTTTTTGCATTACTTTTGCTCTACATTAAGCAACCATCTGCTTTTGAAGACTCCTATGTTCAATAAATTAAATGGTCTCTTAAGACAGGTACGTTCTACTGTTAGGGCAAGTAACCTTTGCGTTTACATTGCATACGTTATTTTCTGTGCAAGTTTATGGCATAATTGCTACTCATAAACATACTCAATAAAACCGAGGCTGCATTTATTTTTTGCATTTCTACTTTTGTTTTCGAAGGATCACCCATTTTCAGAATACATGTACTTCACAACAGCAGGTGTTAAGTGCTTGTGTGGTGGACGTAAAATGTAGTCCCGTACTTCATTCTCAGTGTTGTTACATTTCCTGTTCCTTCGGGATCATTAGTTTTGAAGTTATTTGTTTTGAAAATTGAATGCTGCTTAAGCCAGTGCAAGGGGGGGGGGGGGTGTTATATATAGTGTCTGCAACTACAACTTTCTCTTTTTGCATTTCTACTTTTGCTTTCGAAGGACCACCCATTTTCAGAATATATGAACTGCGTTGCAGTTGTCATGCTTATGTTGTAATTTACAGTTGAATAGAATTTGTTTCCTTATTATCATCTAAATTATCACTCATGTTTCAACGGGGTCAGTCCGTCCATCCGTTTGTCTGCCCACCCGTTCGTCGGCAATTGTTTAAACGACATCTCTTCTGAAACCGCATGGTAGAATGTAACCAAACTTCAGATAAATGATCTTGGTATTAAGCTTTATCAGAATTGCTGAAAGAATCCGGATCCATGAAGAAGTGTGATATTTATGACGCCGTTGACGTCGCGTAATGCAATAATATATATTTATTAATTTAAACACAATCATGTGCAGTCAATATAAGAGATATTGGCCGACTGTGAACAACATGTCTGCCGACTGACCCTACGAAAGAAAATCAACATTTCCCTATTTCTTAGAAATAAACTATCAAAAAACACAAAAAAATGATGATCATGAAATGGTGAGGTAAGATGATTACATGTAAATATATGTAGTAATATATATTTATTAATGGAAACCCAATCACGTGCAATCAATATAATGAGATATTGGCCGACCGAGAACAACCGCCAATACTGATGCACACGACTGGTCAGGAAATTTAATTTAAATAACAATAAGTGACCCAGTGGATTAAGGTGGTGCAGTACAGGAAAGTGCCGATTAACAAGTTAAAGGTTATGCTGTATTAGTTGTAAATCTAAAGGAACCAGGGCGGTTTGGCATGGTGATCTAAATCTCCACATTAGGTATACGGTAAGAAAAACAAAACTATTACAATACAAACATTATCAAAACAGTAAGAACAATACCGCCTCCATGTAATTTAATTGTCGTCCTCGACAATCTCAATCCATACAATATAGAATGTATCGATGCTACACAAAAACCAAATGCAGCAAACATTTGAGCTGATAACTAGAAACAATATGACGATACTATGCTTCTGTGGTCTTAACGCAGTATTGGACAGGTTAATATGATGCATAGTAGTACAATACCTATCGTGCAATTTGAATGCGCTCAGAATTCCTGATAAAAAAAACCCAAAAAACCCCAACTAAAACCCTGTCTCTCTTCTAGGTATCGGCAAGTCTTCCTATGTGTAGCATTACTACATTGCTTAAAATGCACAAAGGCGTCGTTTCTCTGCCAACGCGGAGCCTGTCTGCGGCGTGTGGAACGACACGGCAATATGCCTGACTGTCCTGGCGTTCTCCTGTGAGGTGGCCTGTAGGGCATAGATTCAGCCGTGCGGGAGGAATCGGAGGACGAATCGCTCCGATTTGATTCCGGTACCTCACCGGGACTTCCATAGCTTAGGGCACTTTCACTCTTGTCTGACAAGTCCATGGTTTCAGAACCTCGAAGCGACAGATGAGAAATTAGGAGCAAATTATTCCTGTGGAGTGTTTTAACGTCCCCTTTCTCATCCTTTCGACGAATGCGAAACACAGGAATGTCAGGATATGGCTGTTCCAGAACGGTAAATACATGCTCGCTCCAGACGTCTGCCAACTTAATTGTTCCTGCCATTCAATCCAGGGTTCTTGACTAGGATTCTGTCTCCCGGCAATAAACCCAAAAAGGGGATGAGCTTACCAGACTCATGTATTACCTTTTCTCTGTCGTGCCCTTAACTGTGTCCCTTCTGCAGTTGCCCTGTCTTCAGCAAAGTCATTGAGTACATAATTGACGGACTTTCACAGTTGTTATGCTGTTTTACATTTTGTACTGTGATTCTTCTATGTTGTGGGGAAGTCCGGCGGGGATACCTTTGTTTACAATGTTTGTTTAGCTAGGGTGACTTTGAGATAAGTGTGAGGTTAGGACGTCCGTAAACCGGTTTTAACCCCCGTGGTGATTTTGCTACTGACTGTGCCAAGGCGGTACGCTCTTTGTCACATTACTTTTGTTTGGCTTGTGTCTTTGTGCTTTTGTTCATGTTTGTCTCTGGTACTCATGTGTTTGTTGGTGTTTTCTGTGTTCTCGTGTGTGTGCGTGTGTTTGTTTGTGTGCGTGTGTGTTTGACATGCTGTCTATCTATGTGTTGGTGGTGGTTGCGTCTTACAAGTATGTGTGTGTGTATGTGCATAAATTGCTATATAAATGCTTTCTGTCGGTGTTTTGTGATGGCGTTTTGTGTGTGGCTTTTCCTGCTTGACTTTACTAATTTTTCATCGAAAAGTATCAACATGAAACTTCATAGGTTAGTAGATCTCATTGAGGGGAAGGTCCCTATATAAGAACCATAACTCTTGATTTCAAAACTTTGGAGTTATGGCCCTTTATCGTTTTCCTTTTTTTTAAATTTAGCTGGACAAGTACAAAATCAGACGTGCGATGGCACCGCACGCGGCTCTTGTGTTTGCTGTCTTTTAGGCGTCTCTAAGGTGAGTTTCCAGCTGGTTCATGTTATCACTTGGAGAACTACCACCCACTTGCTGTCATTTAAGACCAAGGATAGCGTCAATGGCTAAGTGAGGTTGACGCCCGAATAATAACTGGTACGGAAAGTGTCCAGCAGACTCATGCACGGTCGCGTTACAAACGCGTGTACCAATGAAGGAAAGTCAGTTTTCCAAGACTTCCTATGGTTTTTGCAAAGTGCCAAGCATCTTCATAAGTCTTGATTGAAGCGCTCGCACTGTGTCCGTTGCCTTGACGGCCTTTGTTGGATGGTATGGCGTGGGATGGTATGGCGTGGTTCTAGAATGCCAGTGATCAAACAGAGCCTCCTAATGACTATACACAGGAAGTCCTGTCCTTGGTCGCTATGCAACCTCTCCGGGAAACCATAGTGGACAAAGAACTGACCGTGCACTAATTTTGAACAGGTAAACAATTAAACTCTACCAGATTCTCTTTGTACTGACCGAGTATCAAACAGCTTGGATCCTGATGAGACATTGTCCTACTCGGCGTCTCATCTGGAGTCAAATTGATGCAAATGCCATTCAGGAACATGTTTAATTACAATATCTATCCTGACGGTTTGTTCAATTTACTTTGTCACTGAAATTTGAATCGAAATTTCTTTTTCATTTCTTACCGGATTGAGATCAAATTTATCGTGTCATCGTTTTTCAGTTTAGTTATTCCTCAACATTTTCCACTCCCTAATGTCATATTTAACACAAATGGAGTTTTTGGAATATAATCAAGAACGTGTTTGACATTCGTTCATTTTTGATGTTGAAACGATTCAAATATTGATCATGGTTAAAATTGGAATATTATAAATACTGATTGTATCAATCACACGTACCGTGTGTATGTAATGTAATATTTTCTACGAAATAAGACAATTTTTACATTTCAAAATTATAATTAAGTTTTGTAGATCTTACTTGATTTCAAGCCTATGTTATACATTTTCTTCAAACAATAACTTGACGTTATGTAAAACTGGCTTGAAATCAATACTAATTACGATCCGCCAATAAGTGCGTCGTTACCGGTTCCACGGAGATATTTACTGACATCTTGTATCCCATATTTGGCTGTCGTAATATTATACGGTTTAGATCTATCAGTATTACAAACTGCAAATATATTACACAATCAACCATATAGCTTATGTATAGGTGCTTTGCTTTCAATCATATTATAATTGCCCAACTATACTCGTTTACTCCTTTGGACTTGGGCCGAAATGACTGATGGCCGATAAGACTTGGGCCCGAACTGTAGTTCGTTGTTATGGTGTTGTTATGCGGTGTAAAACATGATGGAACAACAAGATAGTTTTGTTGAAATAACAACCGCACCCGATCCACGAACAGCACATGTCTGTGCTTCTGCCGGCGACCGTATGTTTATATGGGGTGGCTACAATGTAAGCTTGGTTTGCATCAATTCCGACTCAACCACCAATTCATAGGCATACGGTTTCCTCATCATCATTTCATATTAATTTTTTATCCCAGTGTCATGAGTTTTCGCCACCGTAAGCTTAAAATGATCCAATTCGCTTAAACTAAGACCATAATAATTTTTCGATACATAGATTTAGAAATATATGTTTTCAAACTGCAATATAATATTTTCGGTTTTCAAAACACCAGTAAAAATAAGAATTACTATGCTAGTAGTTTGGAAGTTCAGCTGTATTTTGGTGAGTTAGAAAAGGTGTTAAATGCGAGCCTTGGCGAGCATTTAACTACTTTTCTGACGAGCCAAAATACAGCTGAACTTCCAAACTACTAGCATAGTAATTCTTTTATCATGCAACTCCAAGAAAAAAGGAGAAAATGAAGAAAAAGAAAGATTGCTAAAGCGGTTTCGTCCCCTGAATGAAAATACATGCAAGTACGTATTACGTGACGTCATGTTGGCATGCAGTGACGTCATCGAATTTTACAACATAAACAAACTTGATTTAATCCTTTTATATGGACAAATAGTTGAGACAAAGGTGAGAAAATATGTTAATTTGATGTTTATGTTTAATAATGCCTTTTTTCTCCTTCTGTTTTCCTCCTATTGGCTGAACAAAACTTGCATTCCAGTGGGGTCAGTACATATGCACTATACCTCACAAAATACAGCGTCGACGTGGAAAATATTATGCTAGCAGGAAGTGACTGTATTTCGTGACGTTGCATGATAAATATATATTGGATCAACGCCTCGTAGCTTTAAAAACGAAATATACGTCATAAACAGGTCAATACATAAGAATTACTATGCTAGTAGTTTGGACGTTCAGCTGTATTTTGGCGAGTTGGAAAAGTTGTTAAATGCGAGCATTTAACTACTTTTCTGACGAGCCAAAATACAGCTTAACGTCCAAACTACTAGCATAGTAATTCTTTTATCACGCAACACCCAGAAAAATGGAGAAAATGAAGAAAAAGAAAGGTTTTTAAAGTGGTTTCGTCCCCTGATGAAAATACATGTAAGTGCGATATACGTGACGTAATGTGGGCGTGCAAAGCTCGCCAAGGCTCGCATTTAACAACTTTTCCAACTCGCCAAAATACAGCTTAACGTCCAAACTACTAGCATAGTAATTCTTTTATCACGCAACACCCAGAAAAATGGAGAAAATGAAGAAAAAGAAAGGTTTTTAAAGCGGTTTCGTCCCCTGATGAAAATACATGTAAGTGCGATATACGTGACGTAATGTGGGCGTGCAGTGACGTCATTGACTTTTACAACATAAACACACTTGATTTAATCCTTTTATCTGGACAAATAGTTGAGACAAAGGTGAGCAAATGTGTTAAATTTGATGTTTATGTTTAATTATGCCCTTTTCGCCCTTCCGTTTTCCTGCTATTGGCTGAACCAAACTTGCATCCCAGTGGGGTCAGTACACATGCACTATACCTCACAAAATACAGCGTCGACGTGGAAAATATTATGCTAGTAGGAAGTGACTGTATTTCGTGACGTTGCATGATAAAGTTTATTTTTCCGTCAACTTTGCTAAACATGGGAAAACTCTTAATACGTTATAGAATATCAACATAAATTGAAAAGTGTACCACGTTGAAAATGTTTGACAGCTCTGACCCCTTCAGCTTATGCAAAGGTCGCGTGCCCATGATGAAATCATATGATTATGAGTATTCTGTTACAGTAAACAGTTTCTAAAATAAAGGTTCGATAAGCAGGTGATATTTTTCGGGCAGTCATTTTTGTTTTTGTTATGCGGGTAGTGGGGAACACTGGGTTGTTTGGGTATTAATAGATGAGAATAAAATTACTTAATTGTTTCAAGGTATGTATAAAATATTATTTTGAACTGCTGATTTATCTTTTTCTTCAATATTCACGGTAAACGTTTTCTGTTCCTGGTCAAAGGTTAAGAGGTTCGATAGACGGTAAGACCATGCTACCTGTGAAGCAGCCTATATCCGATGACGTCATATAAATTCGCCTGTAATCTCCCGTAATAATTATACTGTACACCAAAAAGTTAATAGATTCTGAAGGGCGGTGATCCCCCGGAAGCACAGGTATGGAGGACGATCAACGCCAAAATTGCATCATGCTTTGTGGCATTTCAGTTTGCTTCATTGTAATTGCATCATGCACTGTGGCATTTCAGTTTGCTTCATGATAAATGCATCCTGCATTGTGGTGTTGAACAGTTTGCTAAACGATTATTGCATGTCAAGATGGGAGTCCTTCTTTCATTGAAGTTTCTTTAATGACACATGACCCAATGCGGTAAGCCCATAGCAACAAGCATAAAGCCGAACGACGAACGCCGAAGGCATAATGCACTTCAGCCGAACTCGCCATATAGGTGGCGCTGCATGTAAAACCAGATAATCAAACTACTGAAAGTACTGAGGATGGATTCAACGTAGATCGAATTAAATGTTTGGTTTGGTTTTTAAATGTTGTTTTGAGCGAAAAAAAAGAACATTATTCGGACGTGTGTGTATGGGGGGGGATTAATTATTTAAAAAAGGTGTTGCCTTTGGTGCAATTTTATTTGTTGCTTTTTTATGTCCGTCTGATCAGGGTCTGTCTTGTTTGCTGATGGTCTGTCAAAGATATCATTCTGCATAGTTTGCCCTGATAAAATTCACGTGTCCATATGCTATTTCATTGTCATTATTTTTCACATGAATATTCATTGAGTAAAGGGTCAACTGTGTAGTACCCTGATCGCCGATGTGTGATAGACCACGCGTGGATCATGTACGGACCGTCTAATCAGGATCTGCTCTGATTGCTAATGGAATTTCATTCATCTGTTTATTTAGAATTTCTGAATGACTTCAATGTTCCACCTTCCATATTTTCATTATAATTTTTGGTCCATAAATATTCTGTATAGGTATTGGAATCGGGACTAAATATAGAACAGGGAAAGGGCTAAGATTACATGTATAAATATAAACATGTCTAATATATAATAAAATAGCATATTTTTATTAGAATTATATTGGGTTGAGAAATACATTACATTACATTATTTTCATTTTGTGTACAATATACTTATAATATGTTTACTAACCCTTTCTCTAATGTTAACATCTTTTCACACATTTGCAAACACAGCAGACCCAGATCAGATGGCTCCTATAGCAGCTGTCTGATCAGGGTCCGCTCCGTTCGTCAATAGAATTTGAAAGATGTTTCTTTACTTTCAAAAATGGCTACACTGTCCCACCTTCCATATTTCATTATAACTATTTTGTCCATGAATATTCAGTAGGTATTTAAATTTTGAATAAACATAGAACAGGGGAAGGGTTGAAAATGAATTAAGATATGAATAATAATAACTCATGAAGGTGTAATGAAAATATCTGAAATTTTGAACATTGAATACTTTATTTAACGAGGGTAGCTAAATTAGTCATAATGACTAATCTACCTTGAGGCCCTCAAAACAAGCATTTCATACAAAATACAAAACAGTAAAACACAGATCTATATACACAAGAAATAAATGTTCAGAAGTTCAGTAATGTTGCGTCTGGATAATTAATAAATGTTGTCTGCTTCAATTTGTAGATTTATTCTTTATGGACACGCATTTGGATCCTGATAAAACTCCGAGTAAAATGGGGTCTAATCTGGATCCAATCTGTTATCATAGATTTGATTTGCCACTAGCATCCAAATAGTTAATATAAAGCTATAATATATAAAGTATTGCACATAAAAAATGAAATGCATAAATGACATCTGACCCCGATTCAGGTGGATGAATGCACGCGCTATTAAAATCACATATTTGTGACGTCATTTACTCACGCTGTAATTATTATGAATACGAGAAAATATTTTTGCTCAATACTAGTTAATCTAAAATGATCTCTGCTTCAAATTTTTAAAACTGCAAATAGAGAGTAAACTAATTGAACCTGATGAGACTTTGAGTTATTAACGATATAGATTAATATATTCTTTCTGAAATTCAACCAATTTGCCCAGGGAGAGGGTATACATACTTTTGTGCATGCCCTTATTTAGATTTACATTGTTATATGTTTAAATTCCATTTACATTTTCTTAAATTTTCTTCACTTGAGGTCCTCTACAAAAGTTACATAAATTATGCCCATTGTGTCAAAATTGGTTCACCCCAGGACCGGCTAGTTTTCTATAGAAACACATAGTGAAAACTTTGAAAATCTTATCCTCTGATTGTCTGGTGAGCGATGTCAGGGCCTTTCAGACCCTCTTGTTATTATTATTATTCTCCCAGCAGTAAATAACCCCCCCCCCCCACACACACACACACACTCTCTCTCTCTCTAATGTAATGGATCAGTAACCCTTCTATTTTTTGTGTGTTTTTTGAAATCCTTCTATTTCTATGTCTTCATAGCGTTTTCCTTCTTTACCTCTGTATTCGGCAAATCACTTCAGCATTTTAGTCCGAGCTGACTAGAGTACGACAAAGACCGGGGCGAAGATGGAACAACGAACCACGCATCAAGCATCAAGCACCAAGCACCAAGCGCTAAGCAAATAGCACAAAGAATATGCTCCAAAGAAGTTTAAACAATGAAACACATTATTTGACGTTATTATAATCAATAAACAAGTTTACAGAAGGTCAAATGTCGGACCGAGGAAGAAACTTCAAAGAAAGAAGAAAGCACATCGTGACATGCAATAATCATTTAGCATAATGCATTTAACATGAAGCAAATTGAAATGCCACAAAGCATGATGCAATTTTGGCGTTGATCGTCCTCCATACACAGGGGTCTGGATCGCTTCATGGGGGTCTATATGTACTATATAGTACATATAGACCCCCATTTAGCGGTCCAGACCCCTGTGCCCGAAAGCAAAAATTGCAACACAAAAAGAGAAAATTCTCGGACTCGGTTTTATTGAGTCTGTTCATGAGCAGTCATTGAAAGTGCAACACTGCTCACGCCGCCTAGCACCGGCTTAAGCGGTATTCAATTTTCAGAACAAGAAGTACTGAAATTCATGATCTCGAAGGATCAGAAGGTATAACAACACTGAGAATATAGTACGGGGCGACGTTTTACGGCCACCACACAATCACTTAACACCTGCTGTTGTGAAGATTATAAATTCTGAAGGGTGGTGATCCCCGAAAGCAAAAATTGCTGCGAATCAACAACACAAATTTTATACAACAGCCTAACAGTTCAAATTTGACAGAACATAATTACATTTATGCTTTAATTATAGTTCTTTGAATTTATGTGCTACTGGTTTTACAAAGTGCGCAAAAAATGCGTCACCTGTTCTTATTACCCTTGCAGACGTGCAGAAAGAAATATGCACCCAACCTTGAGAGATCACAACAATCCCAGTTAACTATTGTTCAAAATGGTCTCGCATGAATATCTTTATGTGGGAACTGTTTGCAAACTTTAGTAGCATTTAAATACTACGTGTAACGGGGACGCCGTTACTTTACTCTCACTTTATCACTATGAACAGTAAATCCTGTGCTCTGCATATATTAATTTCATCAAAATGTACCATATCAATACTTATGGTACATGATTGTACTATTAATCATCGGCTTTATGCTGTCTCTTGGTCTGCATTAATAGGCACTATGTCTTGTAGCAGTATCACGTTTGGCCAACTGTCAACCATCATGGAAATTAGTTGATTTTTGACCAATCAGGAGAGAGCTCTGTATAAACTGCGTATAACCAGTTGTGAAATATGTTAATTCCTACTGCCATAGCAGTTAATTATTCAAGAAATGTAGAACCATTCCGATAATTCGAATTTCTAATAGTAGAGCGTGTGGAAAATCGACCAGCGTTTCACTCCTGGTACAGGGGTCAAACGGTTTGGTTGAGCTTCTCTAGCTCCCATAGTTTAATAACATAGTAGGCGCATGAGCTCCCCCAACTGGCTAGAAAATAGTTGAACATAAAATAGAAAGCATATGCCGTTATAAATTATAGTTATATTTGAAGAAAATATTGTAATATACCAGAAAAAGGATTCTAACGAGATAGCATTTGCCGTCGGCAAATCAGTTAGAAAGGCCAATGTGCATCGCCGATGCATAGAGGCTGAAGCAGACGAAGGTACCAATGAACCAGCTTACATTTAATTACAGAATAGGGCGAATCTCTGTTTGTAAACAAATCCGTCGATTTTGTGCATGCGCAGTTAACTGGTGGACAAAAACGCCAATAACAAGCTATGTATCCCTATGTAAAGGCTAAGCAACAGTTAGCCTATACATCATTTAACGACTGTGTTGGCTATGAATTTTTGATTTCTGTACATTTACTATATCCTCTGACTATAATGACATTTATGTTTTAGTTTCTAAGGATAGATACAACAAGAAGCTTGAATTAATCGGCGCTATAAACTACCAGCTGAACTTTGAAATAAAAACCCACAAAAAATCCGATCCCTTGATCTGACCTTTCTTTGAAATGGGAGACATTCTTATTTATTTGTTTGGCATGCCTGATATGTCGAATAATTTAGATCAGCAGTATTTAAAATTCTCGTTTTATCTTAATATTATAAGATTTAGATATTAGGATATACAGTCTCATGTCGTTCATTCGTGTGTTGCAAAATTTCTTTCTGGCTATACTGTACAATACCGTAGTGCTCAGATCTAGTAAAAGTATTTTAGAATAGATCTAGATCATATCAATCTATATTATCTTTAGACCTATAATTCACAATAAACTACCTTATTAAATATATCTAAATCGTTGGATTTTGATTATGCTAAGCCATAGATCTTATTAGTCAAAACATAGTTATCTTCTATTGTTCGGGAAGCTGTTTAACAAATCATAACTTTAGACAATTGGCACATTGTTTGGTAGTTGTTAAATTAGACGTATTCCTGTTACGTAATAGTTCATAACTTTGTTGATAAGACAGTGTGTGATAGATGGCAGTTGTGTGATCGCTGATCCATGTCGCCTGCTGAGAAATTAGGGGATTTACTGACCATCTGGCACCTTTGATTGTTACTATTTTCCTGGTCTAGTAAGTAAATTAGCAGTATTTGGTCTGAGTAAGTAATGTAATAATATAGTCTCCAACTGTCTAACACAATTCATTTTCAGTATTCAAAACTAATAGTTTGTATTATTAAAATCTTTGAATGCGGGAAATAAAAGTACTGACATTTGAAAAATGTAGACCCAGACAATATATTTAGCTAAAATTGCAACCCTCTGACCAAGGTTTCACTGTTTTATTTTTAAAAATCATATAGCAAATTTAAGTCTTATTATATAATGAATGGAATCTACAGTTAAACAATGACGGGCCATTCCACCTTAAAATTTAAGCATTCAAAGATGTAACCCTTTCTCTAATATAAACGTGTTTTCATATATTTGCAAACAGCATAGACCCAGTTCATACGGCTCCTATAGGAGCCGTATGATCTGAGTCTGCTCGGTTTACATATGAAATTGTAATAGGTCCGACTCTACAGTTTCTACCAACAAAACAATCCTGTCTACAATTTTAAATGTCATTAGAAACATTAGCTTATAGATATTCACGATATCATTATTTCTTACATGAATACTGAGCAGGGAAAGGGTTAATCATCATAAAGTAACAGAATAACAAGAATATTATACAATTCATAAAAATATGTTTATTTGTTTAAAACTCTTAACCCTTTATAGTTTAATCTTTGGTCGGATTTTCATGCAACTTCGTCGGATTGATCAGCACTATGCCTAGTTGTGCATAGTTTATTCCTTTTCCGTATCGAATATTTTCTGCAGAGTTACGGGACTTTAGACAATTTTGTCCACGCTCTGGGGAGACTTAAGTTTTTGTAGCAAAAACAATTCTAGTTCAAAGCCAATTTCGATCGCATTCTGCAATCAACGTCGGCATAAGATTGCATCCGTTGTGTGATGTCAAGGAAGGTGTAAAAGTGTGTGTCGAAGGATTAGAAAAGTCATAGCGAATAACTTTTTGACTTCTTCACTGTTACTTCGGTTGTACCAATCCGAGAATAATGCACCCAAAATGCTTTACATACGTGAATATGAATTGATGAGAAACCATGTAACCATTGGTTCGTTATTCTACTAATAATTTACAACATTGCAAAGCTAGACATGTCATATTTACCATAAATATATCGAAATAGTAACCTGTCGGTGTGTCCGTCGTCAGTTAGCTTTCGCTACGTCTGGTAGCTATTTCCGGTGTTGTTAATAGACGGCGATAATGTAAAAGGGGTTTACACGGCCTTTGTGGTATATTTAGAGGTATTTCGTTAATGCAATGGGTAGAATAGATTAGTGGGTGTTCATTAATACAAAAATAAAAAAGGATTTTTTTATGATTCTTGACTTCTGTGGAATTTATGTGCTAATTATGGGCCCGTTGGGCAGATTGTAGCTTAGCACCTGTAGGAGCTTTCTGCATTACTTTTGCACTGCATTAAGCAACAACCTACATTTAAGTTGACCTGGCACACAGTGACAAGGTCAGCAATTGTTATCATTATGTGTCTGTCGAGCGTCGTGCATCGTCTGTCGTCAGCATTTCATTTCAAACGACATCTCTAAACTATAAGGTCAAATGTAATGAAACTTTCCAAGGATTAGGTAACCCCCTACCAAAACAGCTCAAATAGGTTGGGTCCGTGAAAAACTAATTTAATTTCTTCTTCTACAAAACCTATGGTCAGATTTAAAAAAAAGTTGATGGAAATAATCATTAAACGACCCTTTACCAAAATAGCTGAAACGGTGGTAAAAAGCTTGGTCGTTGGGGTTGGGGTCCGGTGGGGTGGGGTGTTTTTTTTTTTTTGGGGGGGGGGGGGGGGGGGGGGTAGGAACTGTTTTCCTTATATGTATGTATAGAAAATATAGCAATCCAGATGAACGATACAGGATCATCAAGTGCCTCTCAATCAATTCAAAGTCGCTTGAAAGACAGGTTTTACTGTATACTCAATCCACCATGCATCTATTTATTTGCTTGTAGGGGGCAGGTATTAACAGTAAGAAGTATCTTACTCCCGTGTTCGTCGATGTCTATCACATTGAACACAAATATTGGTAAGTTAACTTGCATATTTCTTATCAGGGAAACGAGAATAAGAGGAATTATAAAATATTGTCATCCTCCTCTGTTTTTATTGCTCACCTGAGTATGCTCTTGTGAGCTTTTGTGATCGCTCATCGTCCGCAGTACTTCTGACATCTGTTCGGGCGCACATATGGACACTTCTTTGGTATGGAGAAAAAAAAACCCTAGTAAATTCTATTTGTATTGTTGGGTATTTTGTGCTATTGTTGGGTAGTTTTAAACAAAAGAAATACCCAACAAGTGTCTATATGTAGAAACGTCCGCCAGTCCAGGTGGACGTAGATATACTAGTATGACTATGAGAACAAAATATATTTTGTTCTTCCTATACTTGTGTGGCTATTTTTTGTCGTGTGTGTATATTTTAAACAAAAGAAAAGTCACACGAGGCTCATTTCGTAAGTAAGTGAAAAAGTAGTAAAGTCAAGCAGGAAAAGCCACACACAAAACGCCACCATCACCAAAATACCGACAGAAGGCAATTTATAGCAATTTATACACATACACACATACATGAGAAAGTCACATACAAGACACAATCACCACCAACACATCGAAAGACAGCACACGACCAAACACACGCAAACACACGAGAAGAACACAGAAAAACAAATATACAGGCACCAGAGACAAACATGAACAAAACACAAGCACAAAGACACAAGGCAAACAAAAGTAAGGGTGACAAAGAGAGAACCGCCTTGGCATGGTCAGTAGCAAAATCACCACTGGGGGTTTAAACCGGTTTACGGACGTCCTAACATCACACTTATCTCAAAGTCACCCTAGCTAAACAAATATTGTAAATAAAGGTATCCCCGCCGGACTTCCCCACAACATAGAAGACACCAATCACAGTACAAAATGTAAAACATAGCATAACAACTGTGAATCCATCTGTGAACAAAATCCATCAAAGTCCACCTGTCTTTCCATCCGTCAACAAATGCTTTAAACGACATCTCTGAAACCACAAGGCAGAATGTAACCAAACTTTACAGAAATGATTTTTGTATCATGTTCTGTCAAAATTTCTTACAGAAACAGGGTTCATGTAGAACTCTGATTGCCATGGCAACCAACATGAAAATCTTGAAATCTGCTTAACACCAATGATCAGAATGGATTTTTAATAGGAATAGTCTTCTTTCTAAGTTTATGTTGATATCTCAAAAAACATGGCCGCCAGGAGCAGGGCTAGATTTCCATACATAACTATATAAAACCCTGTAAAGACCTTCTCCAAAAGCGGTGGTACAATTTGAAAAGTATTTGGTAGGAATAGTTGCCAGGTGACCATTATCAAAATTCTTAAAATCATGTTGATATCTCGAAAACACATGACCATAAGGGGCTAGGCTAGATTTCCTTATATCGCTATATAGAAAACCTTTAAAATTATTTTGTGTCCAAAACCGGTGGTCAAATTTGAATGGCATTTAGCAGAAATAGTTGCCAGCGGACACTTTATAAAAATTGCTAAAATCACGCTGATATGTGAAAAAAGGGTCTGAATGGGCGGAATTAGCCTTATGTGATACACGGGAAAACTTAAAACAAATCTTCTATAAAACCAATGGTCCAATTTGAATGGCATTTGGTAGGAATAGTCCGTTCATGGTTCTGTATTAAAATTGCTAAAACCATTTTTTATCTAAAATAAAACATGGCCGCCATGGGCAGGACTTATTTCCTTGTATCATTGTAGCGAACATTTTAAAAATTGAAGAATTGTCATCTAGTGACAATAATAGTACAAATATGAGTCATGCAGAAAACAAACAGCCGCCCGAACAGCAAATATAAGACTGCCATGCATTTTGAATAATCTTCAGTTGAATAAATTAAAACTACTATGGCCCACTTATCTTCATTTTCCGGAGATGGTTGTGACTAGTGCATCTGTATCTAGTGCAGATGAGTGATGATAGGGCCTTCTTGACGCTCTTCTCTTCTTTTTTTCTTCAATTTCCCATTCAGCATTAATCAGCGCAAATGTCAAGGTTATCTATCATAAAATAAATAATATTTAGTCAGTGTGTTGGTTGGTCGGTCGGTCGGTTGGTCTGTCTGTCTGTCCGTTTGTGGTTAAGTCCACTTATTTACATAACCCTTTGAGATAAAGCTTTGAAACTTTACACACTTGTCTACCATCACAAGCTTCATCTGCAGACAAGGGTTAATAACTCTGTCAAGCATTTTGACAGAATGATGGCCCTTTTTATGGTTGGTCAGCATGTCCGTTTGTGGCACAACCTGGTTTAGTCCACAAATTTGCATAACCCTTTGAGATAAAGCTTTGAAACTTAAAACACTTGTTTATCAATGCAAGCTGCATCTGTAGACAAGAGTACATAATTCTGCAAAGCATTTTGACAGAAGCATGGCCCTTTTTATCTTAAATTGTTTTGGTTTTTGTTAAAGTCCATTTATTTGCATAACCCTGTGATATAAAGCTTTGAAACTTGGAACACGTGTTCACCATCACCCGCTTTATCTGTTTTGTTTAATTTGCGATCAAGACAGCTTAGCGGGGGTATTTCATCACCTTTAGTGATAGTTCTAGTTACATTTTAGTATGCAATGGCTGTTTGCACTGTATACCAACTACTGGTATCTGTCTAAAGATGTTGTCTGACGAATTGAAATTTCTTTAGAACTTAAATATTTTGTTACTTTTATATTTTGAGAAAACAAATGTTATAGTTTAGATTTCTGCAGTGGTTATACACAATGGGAGAAGTTTAAACTCTTGTACTCTAATTACCTACCAGGTAATCTTCCCTCCAATTTTGTATTATTTTTATAAAAAAAAATTACGATTGGATTGACATTGTAACAAATAGTGATGATCATGATCAAACTGTTCTATCATTGACTTTGTAGCAAATACTGTCGATTCCTGATCAGACAGCTCATACAGGAGCCATCTGGTCTGGGTCTACTGTCTTTGCAAATGCATGAAAAGGTGAGGGTTAACTACCAACATGAATTGGCACTAAATATTGTATTGAGGATTTGTTTTTTACAGGACTATTCATCCAACCTCAGGGGACATTCCGCCACGAACATCAGGTGCTGGGGCATGTTTTGTGCCCAGATCTGACTGTTTGCTGGTATTTGGAGGACACGTGTATGACGGCAACACGAATTGTATGCACATGCTAAACCTGGAAACTTTCACCTGGAAAAATCTTAAACCAGAAGATCCTGAGATAGATAAGAGTTGGCCAAGTCCCAGAGATAAATTCAATTGTTGGGTTTACGGTGAAAAGTAAATCAATTAAGGTTCATTAAGTACAGACAGAGGCCAAGATACACTAAAATTTGATTAAACAGTAAAAACATATAAATTAAATATTTTCAAGAATAGCTCCTTTATTTCTCCACCAAACCCTATCGTTTAACCACTTTCGAGACAAATTTAAAGTGTGCTCACAACATAAGGTTTGGCGAAGAAATGATGATTTTAGTAATTTTGAAAATATGCACTTTTTCTATTGGTCTGTATAGAGCAGATGTATATTTACATTATTTTCTATATTACCAAATTTCAAATATGTACTTGAAATGAACCTTCATCTTCAAATAATTGCAAACTTTATCATCAGCTGAATATGCAATGCTTCAGTTAACCAATTCCCTCATAGGCTATTTTTAGATCCAACCTCTATTAATAAAACTACCGAAAACGAGCATTTATTAGAGAAAATGAAAATTTTGAAATTGTGATGTTTTGAAACCATTGTATTAATAGAGAATTTGCTCAAATGGACCATATGCATTATTTATCACAATCGTTTCACATTTTATTGACTTTTACAGAGGTGCCAAAAGGTGTCAATATGCAGGAATGCGTGAATGGAAACCTTCCAGCTGTTTTGGTGTAGGTAGATGGTTCTACCCAGATGTTCTTCTGTGCACGAAACGGTTTAATTTGTTCCGCGCACAGAAGAACCTCTTGGGGTCTCCCTCCACCTATAATTAGCTGGAATGGTATATGACTGAAATATTGTTAAAGCGTCGTAAAACCCGATAAAACCCAAACCAAACCTTTCCCTGTTCTATGTTTATTCACAGAATGTTCATGGACAAAATAGTTACAATGAAATTTGGAAGGTGGAACATTGTAGCCATTTTAGGAAGTAAATGGAAAAGTAGTAAAGTCAAGCAGGCAAAGCCACATGCAAGACGCAACCACCACCAAAACACCGATAGACAGCATGACACACACACACACACAACCACACACCCAAACGCACACGCACACACACATACGAAATGAACACAGAAAACACCAAAAGACACAAGAAACAGGGACAAACGTTCCACAACATGAACAAACCACAAGCACAAAGACGCAAGGCAAAGAAACAGGCCTTTCAAATTCCATTAGCAAATAAAGCAGACCCTGATCAGACGGCTCCTGATTAGAGTCTACTCTGTTTGCGAATGCGTGAAAAGGTGTATATAATGGGATATGGTAAGAATCAGTTATGGTCAGTTCCAAAGCAACACATCGGTGACCATTTCACCTTTTGAAATATACATTTTAACTTATTTTGGGTGTTCAACAAAATTGTGTAAATGAGTGGTGCAAATTATTTCACGAGCTTCCACATACTTACCATTAATTGATTAGTCCTTTACTCCATTAATATTCATACAAAGAATAATTACAGCATGAATATTAATTAGCTGAATGTTTTATGTATGCACATAGGAATAGTTAGCAAACAGAGCAGACCCTGATCAGATGGCTCCTATTGGCTGGGTCTATCCTGCAAAGAGGTTCGAAAAGGCATCTGTATGGAGTAAAGGGTTAAATAATTTGAATACCATACATAGTTGCAGTGTTTATACAGTCAATACAACATTAGTATATCTAGTTAACAAGCAAATTTGCTGAATTGATATCCCTGGCCAAACAAGTGCTGGCCTCAATACTTCACCGAGTTATTTACCAGACGGACAGAAAGGTTAATATTTTGCAAACAAAGGACCATGACTCTGGTGTTCCAAAGTTGATGTAAGTTGTATATGTAGTGCTTCATTTCCTCATGGTATTGAACATTTACACAAAGTTTAGTAGTAGAACTATACACCACTTCTGAGATATGACTCCAGACAGGCACAAATGTTATTTTTTGCAAACAATGGGTCATAACTCTGGTGTTCCATTGTTAATTTGAATGATACATGAAGATCTACATTGCCGTATGGTACTTAATAGTTACACAGCTTCAAAGAAAAAAAACTGTTCCCGAGATATGACTTCGGAACGCACAAGTGGACGGACGATGCCAAAACTATATGCCTCTGCCTTCAGCGAGATATAAGTATGAAGATAAAATTAACATTTTATGTACATATCAATCCTATCTTTCCCCTAGTCATTACCCCAAAAGGAAACATGCTTATATTTTATGGCATGGGTAGGAAAGAATTAGCCATTCCTTTCCCCTTGCATGTCTTCCTATGCTCAGTCTAGCCTTTTCCCTTTTTCATATTTACACTCATTTCCTCGCAACAAATAGGACTTTAGGGGATAGATACATGTATGACTGAAGCCTCTGCTGTTATTTGGCATTTATTTAAAAAACTTTTCACATTCTGTATGCACTTCTTTTTCACCAATCTGTCAGCCTGTCTGTCCACACACTTTTTCAGGTTCTTTTGTTTTGGAGGCTATGGCGTGCCTATAGAGGAATATCTTAAAGGCAATGGGGTATTTTACAGGGATAACACTTCTCAGTGGGTAAGTCAGCTCCAAATGAAATATGGCTTAACCCTTTACCTCACGAATGTTTATATACAAAATATTAACCCTTTACCTCACGAATGTTTATATACAAAATAATGACATCAATAGTATTTATCAACTGATCTTTTATAATGGCTTTTGAACACAGGAGTGTTTGGTCTTGTACCAGCTGTCTGATCTGTGTTTACTCTATTTGAAAAGGCATAAAAAGACGTATAAATGGGGTAATTGTATTGTAATTCCAGATAGCCATACTTTTGCAACAGTTAAGATTTAACATGATGAATATTCTTGCTAGAAATAATTACTGTATGAATATTTAATTAGCTGAATTTTAAACACCATATGAACAATGAAAATTTAACTGGAAGAGTCTGTAGAATAATTTCTAATTTTCCTTGCATAAGCAAACAGAGCAGACCCTGATCAGAAAGCTTCTACAGGAGCCGTTTGATCCTGATCTACTCTGTTTGCAAATATGTGAAAAGGGGTTTATATGAAGGAAAGGGTTAAATTAGTCTGATTCAATAATTTACATATTATTGTGTGATAGTGAATGTATAATACAAGCTCATTCTGTTTATTTCATATGGCCAGCCCTTACCCAAAGGATGGAATAATCAGCTTCTAGAGTATGATATAAAGTCAGGAAAATGGAGTAGTCCTGAGTGCCAGGTAAACTAGAGATATTCTAGAACTTGGAAAGTAATAACAGATGTTTGTGTAAGAAATAATGGTATCATGCATATAAGGTAGTTGAATTTTTACAATGGCATATGTACACAAGAATATTTGACCATGATAGAAAGTCTTAGATAGTCTTAGTTCTATAGTATTTCATAAGCAAACAGAGCAGACCCTGATCAGACAGCTCCTGTAAGAACTGTCTGATCTGGGGTGTATTCTTTTTTGCTCTGATGTCAGGAGATGGCTCTATCAGGTAAGCTCGTCAGAGGATGGCTCTATCAGGTAAAAGTTTATTTAGCAAATGGTTATGCAAATGTTGTACCCTTTCCCTGTTGATTATTCAAGTTAGAAATAATCACATGAGTATTTAATAGCTCTAAGCTGAATTTTTATAATGGCATATGCACTCGGAAATGTTTAATATTGGAAACTGTTGAGTCAGATCTATGATACTTTGATAAGCAAACAGAGCAGACCCTGATCAAACAGCTCCTTCATTAGTCATCAGATCAGGGTCTATCCTGTTTGAAAATACATGAACTAGCATCTACATGAAGAAAAGGATTAACTGTGTGAAGAGTGAAGACAAAAAATAGAAATGCAATTTTTAAAGGTTTCAGGTTGGACATAACTATAATGTGTATCCTTTTATATTCTACTTTACTATTATTAAAGCAAACATGACATGAAAAAAACCTTCCTCCATATTATTTAGCAGTATGCGTCACTAGCATTTGTCCCTTGCTACTTTGCTTCTCTGTTTACACTGTATATAGATTAACCATTTACTCCATGAGTTTTCATTCAGAAATAATTATTGTATGGATAGTAACCCTTTCTACGCCTTTGCACAGGGGTCTGGACCACTCCTTGGGGTATATATGTACTATGAAATAACAAGGGTTCCAACTAGCAGAACGGATATCCGTGTACCACGAGTACAAATATGACTAACTCTTACAATTTAAATGACAATTTCGTAATTTTATTTTTCTATCAAATAAATATAATCTTATAACGGTAACTTATGAACAAGTATCAATCCAACACTGATTTTCTCAATATTTCACGTGTTTTGGGGCCATTGACAAACGTTCGTTCACCCCGGTTTCACTATATCACAGCAATAACCTGGCAATTTGCAGTTAAAAAAGGCGTGGTTCAATATAACGAATGAATTCTATCAGCCACCTCCATTTTTTTAATCCCCAGCATCAACAGAATGGTGTAAAACTAGCGAGTTTTGTCAGTTTGCTTCAAATCGTCGAGGAAGGAGCCATTGTACGTGACGTCACGGATTTCCCAACGTTTCCTTCGCTCATCCAATGAAATGGCTCCACTCAAATGTGTTGCAAAATGGCACCATCCGAAATAGAAACATAACGACAGACGGAAAGGCCACTGTTGCTAGTTGCTTACTTAATATGAAATAGGCACAGCCTATAAGCGAGCACAGCTGCCAAACGCATTCAACTAAATAAAGTGAAAGCATGACACCAAATATATGGTGAAATTGATGATTTATACACCAGATATAGATGAAATCAGTAACAGCAATTATAACTCTCTAAAAGTAACAGTACAATAAACGAATACAGAACACCTTGATAAAAGTTGAAAGCGCAACTTCAAATAACAAACTTAAACCAACAATCTCTTACTTTTCTTTAATACATATCCAAGTCGTAAAGTGGTTGATAGATCTACTTTTGGTCCAAGACTGTGACATCTTATTGGCTGATGTTGTGTGTTTCAGACTTATATTTATATAAGTGACTGTCCTACTGCAATTTATTTAATGTATGTTTAATTGGTTAGCGACGATCATGTCACCCACCATACTATGTTGATTTAAAAAATGGCTTTAACTGAACCTTGGCAATAAGACAAGTACTGTAATATTAACGTGAAATAGTTGTGTATTGGTTAGCGATGTTCATGTCACCCACCATACTTCATTCAATTTCTAATAAACAAAATACTACAGTTAGTAATAAAATGTATATATATTAGCAATATATATATGTTAAATATTGTAATATAATGTGAAATAGTTGTGTATCATGGTTAGCGACGATCAAGTCACCCACCAATTTTTAACAAGTTGAATGTTGTAATATATCAGTGAAATAGAACTTTGTGTATTGGTTAGCGACGTTCATGTCGGCCACTAATTTTTACAAGTAAAATAAGAAACTCATAATGCTGCGATGTGATGTTTAAATTATTGACATAGTCTAAATCACAAGACTGTAGATAAGCGATATTAACCATTTCCTCCATTGCCAGAAGGGCATTACATGTATAATGTATAGATGCGATATCGTAGCTGTAAGACTGATAATGACTAGCGTCCAGTTTCTATTTAGGAATAGAGCTACGTTATCGTATCTAGTATAATGTAATACTGCTTAAAGCAAGCTGAAATTAAGGTCTCATCATGATTTAAGCTGCCATCAGATCTGTATTCGCCATCATCAGTAAATGTTAATTGTAAAAAATATACATGTAGTAAAGGTGTCATATGTGTTAAATATGCAGAGGAAAGGGTTAAAATGGCAAGACAAGCTGTGTGTTAGTTGTGGTATATTTGCATGTACACCAGGTACATTTAGGTGCATTGAGATAGAAACATGCAGAAAACAGAAGATATTGATAGAGCTGTTGTGTTAGTAACTTAATGTCAATTGATGCTAATGATAGTGATGATAGACTTTGAAGTTACTGGATAGGTCAATAGGATAAGGACAATACTGTGTGCATGCATATACATGTATTTATTAACACATACAATATAATGTTTAGCTATTTCCTATTTAGCATGGAGGAAAGGGTTAAACATTTGAACTATGTGTTACACATGCATATAGTATATCTTAGGGGTAGTTAAAAGCTATTTTCGTTTGAAATCCCATGAATCAGAATCATTTTCATCATTAAAATTGTAATCAATAGCAGCATCATCATCATCAGCAGCAACATCTTGCAGGGAAGAAGGACAACTTAAGTCATTCAAAACTGTCTTGCCAAGAATGGAAAACCACTTGTAAGTTAGCCAGTGATCAGGATGAACTCCATCATACATATATGAACATACTTTCAAAAGTAAATTTTCTACATTTTTTAGATTTTTGGGCATGCCTCCCTCGTTTTTTTGTGCTTGTTTTCTGGATGTCTCTATCCCATCTGATTGTTGGTAGATTGTGCTGAGTGTTTATGTGTGATATTTTTGTATTTATTTGTTTTATGTCCTTCTAAAGATTTTTGTTTAGTGTGTATTTCAGTGTCAGAGAATTAGTTTGAATGAAATTTGCTGTGCTTGTTTTTGAATTCTTTCTATTTCTGAAGTGATGCTGGTGGTATGTTCCCAACCTTTAAAGTTGTGATGTCTGTGTTAAATGATGTTGCTAAGCCTTCAAGTTGTTCAATTATGTTATTAACTTTCTGTGTAGAACGATTGTAAATAGAGAATATGTCTTCAAGGCTGTAGATCTATGTCTGGGGTGTTAGATGTGTGTCAGACGGACAGACAGAATGATTTTTGTAAACCAGTAGGCCTATTTAAAGAAGTCAGGCAGACAGGCTGATTTATGTAAAACAGTATTTAAAGAAGGACAGAAAGACTACGAAACTTAAACAGTAGGCTACAATGACAGACAGACCTGCAGACAGATAGACTACTCTAGTCGGACCAAGATTTAAGCTATTTTGGTTCAAAATGTAAACAATTCTACGTTGCCGTAGATCAAGTTCGTTATAAAATCTCAGTGATATACATTCGTTTGCATGTTTCACTCCCATATTTATTTAAGCAATCGGCATTTGTTTAAGTAGGTCAAATTTACGAAAACCGCTTACACCGTCGAAAACACCCTACGCCGGGATAAATATCTAGACGTAGATCTAATTCAAATAATGTGATGTTTTGTATTGACAACTGATTCAAATGAAAGAAAATGTCTGAATTACTCACATACAAAGTTATTGACAGTAGGAACCGGAAGAGTAACACAGCTGAGGTAAACAAAATGGGAGGCGCTAGATCGACGGTGTTTCGTGTACCCTCTGTTTGACGTCATCAGTTTGTGTGATGCATCTAAAAATAGTACTGGAATTCCCCTTTATCTAAAAATACTGCAAGTCTAATAAAGATCAGGTGATGTGCACTACAAATATACTACGACTAATAAAGAAAATATACAAAATACATGTTTAAGTTGTCTTTTTGTGAATATGACAAAATAATCTGTTTCATAGTTGATAACTCCCATGCATGTCTATGATAATGATGCTTTGGTAGATTTGCTACACGAAAGTGACATGAGATTCCTGAAAGGCTGTAAGGAGTTTCATGTTACCCCTTCTTTAACTTTGATGCGTTAAGGTGTCATGAGATTCCTGACATACTGAAATGAGTTTCATGTTATCTCTTCGTTAGCTTTGATACATTAAAGTGACATGAGATCTCTGATGTGTTGTAAGGAGATGACATGACATTCCTGACATAATGGATGGATTTTCATGTTACCCTTTCTTTTATTTTAAAACATTAAAGTGACATGAGGTTCTTGCTATTTCATATGTTGTTTCATGTTACCACCTCTTTAGCTTTGACACATTAAGGTGAAATGAGATTCCTGGCACGCTGTAAGGAGTTTCATGTCACCCTTCTGTATATTTAATACATTAAAAAGACATGAGATTCCTGACATGCTGTAAGGTATTTCATGTTACCCTATTTTAGCATTGATACATTTAGATGATATCAGATTCCTGACATCTGTAAGGAATTTCATGTTACCCTTTCTCTAGCTTTGATATATTTAAGATGACGAGTTTTTGTGACATGGTATAACGAGTTTCAAATTGCACCTTCTTTAGCTGTGATAAGTTAAAGCGACGTGAGAATCCTGACATGCTGGACGCAGTTTCATGTTACCCATTCTTAAGCTTTGATATTAATATGACATGAGATTCCTGACATGATGTCATGAGTTAAACTTTATACCTTCTTTAGCTTTGATAACTTAAGGTGACATGATATTCCTGACGTGTTGTAAGGAGTTTCATGTTACCCTTTCGTTATACAAAAAGTGACCCGAGAGTTCTGAATGCTGTATGGAGTTTCATGTACCTCTTTTTTGGGTTGATGCCTTAAGGTGGCATGTGATTCCGGACATGCTGCTAGGAGTTCACATGAGACTCCTTATATGTTATAAAGAGTTTTATTTGACCATGTCTTTAGCGGTGATATAGTAAAGTAAAATGAGATAACTGACATGCTAAAAGAAATTTTATGTTACCCTATTTTGTTTCGAAACGTTAAGGTGATATGAGATTTCTGACATGCTGTAAGGAGTTTCATGTAACCACTTCTTTAGGTTTGGTACATTTAAGTGACATGGATTTCCTGACGTGTGGTAAGGAGATTTATGATACCCTTTCTGTATTAGCTTTGATAAATAAAAGTGACATGATGATTCTGATATGTTGTAAGGCGTTTCATGTTACCACGTCTTTATCGTTGAAACAGTAAGGTGACATAAGATTCCTGATATGCTGTAAGGAGTTTCATGTTACCCTTTCTTTAGCTTTGATACATAAAAGTGACACGAGAGTCCTGCCATGCTGTATGGATTTGCATGTTATCTCTTTTTAGCGCCAATACCTTAAGGTGACATGAGATTCCTGACATGCTGTATGGATTTGCATATTTTCTCTTTTTAGCGCCAATGCCTTAAGGTGACATGTGATTCCTGACATACTGTTAGGAGTTTCACGTTACTCATTCTTAAGCGTTGACACATTAAAGTGACACGAAGTTCCTGATATGTTATAAAGATTTTTATCATTTCACCACATCTTTAGCGGTGATATATTCAAGTGAAATAAGATTCCTGACATGCTGAAAGGAATTTTATATTACCCTTTTTTGTTTCGAAACATTAAGGTGACATGAGATTCCTGACATGCTGTAAGGAATTTCGTGTAACTACATGATTTGCTTTGATATATTAAGGTGAGATGAGATTTCTGACATTCTGTAAGGAGTATCATATAACCACCTTTTTAGCTTTATTTCATTTAAGTGACATGAATTTCCTGACGTGTTGTAAGGAGTTTAAAGTAACCTTTCCTTAGCTTTGCTATGTTAAAGTGACATGATGATTCTGATATGTTGTAAGGAGATTCATGTTACCACGTCTTTAGCGTTGATACATTAAGGCGTAATCAGAGTCCTGACGTGCTGTAAGGAGTTTCATGTTTCCACGTCTTTGGCGTTGGTATAATTATTAAGGTGAAATGATATTCCTGGCACGCTGTAAGGCGTTTCAAGTCACCCTTCCGTATATTTAATACATTAAAAAGACATGAGATTCCTGACATGCTGTAAGGTATTTCATGTTACCCTATTTTAGCATTGATACATTTAGGTGATATCAGATTCCTGACATCTGTAAGGAATTTCATGTTACCCTTTCTCTAGCTTTGATATATTAAGATAACATGAGTTTGTGTGACATGATGTAACGATTTTCACATTGCACCTTCTTTAGCTGTGATAAGTTAAAGCGACGTGAGATTCCTGACATGCTGGACGCAGTTTCATGTTACCCCTTCTTAAGCTTTGATATTAATATGACATGAGATTCCTGACATGATGTCATGAGTTAAACTTTAAATGAAAAAGTAGTAAAGTCAAGCAGGAAAAGCCACATACAAAACGTCACCATCACCGAAACACCTACAGAAAGCATAGCAATTTATACTCATACACACACATACAGTAGAAAGTTACATACAAGACGCTATCATCACCAACACATCAATAGACAGCATGTCACACACACAACCAAACACACGCAAATACACGAGAAGAATACAGAAAACACCAACAAATACACGAGCACCAGAGACAAACATGAACAAAACACAAGCACAAAGACACAAAACAAACAAAAGTAAGGGTGACAAAGAGAGAAACGCCTTGGCACGGTCAGTAGCAAATGCACCACTGGGGGTTTAAACCGGTTTTCGGACGTCCTAACCTCACACTTATCTCAAAGTCACCCTAGCTAAACAAACATTGTAAATAAAGGTATCCCCGCCGGACTTCCCCACAATATAGAAGAGACAGTAATCACAGTACAAAATGTAAAACATAGCATAACAACTGCGAAAGTCCGTCAAATATGTACTCAATGACTTTGCTGAAGACAGAGCAACTGCAGGAAAGCCGTTAAGGGCACGACAGAGAAAAGGTAATACATGAGTCTGGTAAGCTCATCCCATTTCTGGGTTTAAGAGTATACCATCATAGAGTACTACCCTCGGCCTATAAACCTTCTTTAGCTGTTTTGCTAGAGCTTGTTCATCTATTGACGATTTTAACAGTCGAAATCTCATTTTAACTGAAAAACTGCCTAAGCAAGGATATAGATACCATAAACTAACAAAAACTTTCTCTAAATTTTACTATCGAAATCTCTCGCTTATTGGCAAGTACAAATGTAATCTCAAGGTGCTTCTGCGACACGGTATTTCACATCCTGAATTGTATGGTGATGTGATTTACAAACTTCGTAAAATTATTGGACATACCCATTTTCTCACTTTGTTCATCAAATGTATAAAACAATTCATTAAAAAGGGATATGATCCTGTAGTACTACAACATACTGCATGTTTGGTTGTGAACCCTTTTACAGTTGGCAATCACGCTGGCCTCTTTGCATGTACGCCGACAAAAAAGGTTTAGTACTCTATGAAGGCGACCTCTTAAATCCAGAAATGGAAGGAGAACGTCGGATATCTGTACTATTTCATTTTTGTCGTACCCTTTATTACTTTTCTACAGTTACTCTGTTTGCAGCTCAATCATTGAGTACACTAGCGATAGGTGGATACAGTATGTTCACTTAAATGTTTTTTCGTTATACATGCGCTTTACCACTGTATTTGCTGTCGCGGTTGTTGTAGATTAGTCGGAGAGGGGATACGTTTATTTACACTGTTTGTCTTTTAGGATGGGGATGGAATAAGTGTGAGGTTTGGCGCCCATAAACCGGTTTAACCCCCCCCCAGTGACTTTTGTCACTGACCGTTCCAAGGCGGTACTTCCATCTTCCTCCTATTGTATGTTTGTTTTGTCTTTGTGCGTCTCTTGTTGTTTTTTTCTACTTATGTACATTTGCTGTTTTCTTGTGTTGCTGTTCGGGCGAGTGTTTGTTCTGTATGTGGTGTTTCCTGCATGACTCATTTTTGTACTTTTAAGGTGACATGATATTCCTGACGTGTTGTAAGGAGTTTCATGTTACCCTTTCGTTATACAAAAAGTGACACGAGAGTTCTGAATGCTGTATGGAGTTTCATGTACCTCTTTTTAGGGTTGATACCTTAAGGTGACTTGTGATTCCGGACATGCTGCTAAGAGTTTCATATGAGGCTCCTTATATGTTATAAAGAGTTTTATTTGACCACGTCTTTAGCGGTGATATAGTAAAGTTAAATGAGATACCTGATATGCTAAAAGGAATTTTATGTTACCCTTTTTTGTTTCGAAACGTTAAGGTGGCATGAGATTCCTGACATGCTGTTAGGAGTTTCACGTTACTCATTCTTAAGCTTTGGCACATTAAAGTGATACGAGGTTCCTGGTATGTTATAAAGATTTTCATTTCACCACATCTTTAGCGGTGATAAGTGAAATGAGATTGTGACATGCTGAAAGGAGTTTTATATTACCCTGTTTTTGTTTCGAAACATTAAGGTGACATGAGATTCCTGATATGCTGTAAGGAATTTTGTGCAACTACATGTTTTGCCTTGATATATTAAGGTGATATGAGATTTCTGACATGCTGTAAGGAGTTTCATGTAACCACTTCTTTAGCTTTAGTACATATAAGTGACATGAATTTCCTGACGTGTTGTAAGGAGATTTATGATACCCTTTCTTTAGCTTTGATACATAAAAGTGACATGATGATTCTGATATGTTGTAAGGCGTCTAATGTTACCACGTCTTTATCGTTGAAACAGTAAGGTTACATGAGATTTCTGATATGCTGTCAGGAGTTTCATGTTACCCTTTCTTTAGCTTTGATACATAAACGTGACACGAGAGTCCTGCCGTGCTGTATGGATTTGCATATTTTCTCTTTTTAGCGCCAATACCTTAAGGTGACATGTGATTCCTGACATGCTGTTAGGAGTTTCACGTTACTCATTCTTAAGCTTTGGCACATTAAAGTGATACGAGGTTCCTGGTATGTTATAAAGATTTTCATTTCACCACATCTTTAGCGGTGATAAGTGAAATGAGATTGTGACATGCTGAAAGGAGTTTTATATTACCCTGTTTTTGTTTCGAAACATTAAGGTGACATGAGATTCCTGATATGCTGTAAGGAATTTCGTGTAACTACATGTTTTGCCTTGATATATTAAGGTGAGATGAGATTTCTGACATGCTGTAAGGAATTTTATGTAACCACTTCTTTAGCTTTATTTCATTTAAGTGACATGAATTTCCTGACGTGTTGTAAGGGGTTTAAAGTAACCCTTTCTTTAGCTTTGATATGTTTAAGTGACATGATGATTCTGATATGTTGTAAGGAGATTCATGTTACTTCGTCTTTAGCGTTGATACATTAAGGCGTAATCAGAGTCCTGACGTGCTGTAAGGAGTTTCATGTCACCCGTTTTACTGTTGAAACAGTAAGGTGACATAAGATTCCTGATATGCTGGAAGGAGTTTCATGATACCCTTTCTGAGCGTTAATACATTTAGGTGACATGAGATTCCTGACATGCTGTAAGGAGTATCATTTTATCATTCCTTTAGCTATGTTACATTAAGGTGACATGGGATTCCTGACATGCTGTGAGGAGTTTCGTGTTACTCTTTCTGTGCTTTGATACGTTAAGGTAACATAAGATTCCTGGCATGGTGTAATGAGTTTCAATTTACACTTACTTTAGCTTTGATAACTTAAAGTGACATGAGATTCCTGACATGCTGTACGGGATCTCATGTTATCCCTTCTTTAGATTGAATACATTAAACTGACATGAGGTTCCTATGTTATAATGAGTGCCATATCACTACGTCTTTCTTTAGCAGTGATACATTAAGGTGACATGAAATTTCTGACGCGCTGTAAGGAGTTTTATGTCACCACTTCTTCAGCGTTGATACATTAAGATAACATTATATTTCTGATATGGTGTAAGAAGTTTCATGGTACCATTTATTTAGCTTTGATACATTAAGGTGACATGATATTCCTGACATGTTGTAAGGAGTTTCATGTCACACTTACTTTAGATTTGATACATTAAAGTGACACGATGAGTCTGATATGTTGTAAGGCGGTTTATGTTACCACGTCTTTAGCGTTGATACTTTGAGGCGTCATGGGATTCCTGACATGCTGTAAGGAGTTTAATGTCACCCCTTTTAGTATTGAAACAGTAAGGTGACATGAGATTCCTGATCATGTCACCCCTTTAGTGTTGAAACTGTAAGGAACTTAGGGATATCCCTTCTTAAGCTTTGATACATTAAAGTGGCATGAGCTTCCTGGTATGCCATAAGGAGTTGTATGTTACCACATCTTTAGCGGAGATACCTTCAGGTGACATGGGATTTCTGAAATGCTTTAAGGAGTTTCATGTTACCCCTTCTTAAGTTTTGACACTTTAATGTGACAAGAGATGCCTTACATACTTCAATAAACGTCATGTTACCCCTGTTTCGATTTTCAAATATTATAAATCTTTTGAGCTGAGTCTGAGATCGTTCTCAAGTTTTTGATTGGTCAGATTTGAGTAAATGCTTGAGTACGATCTCAGACTTATGACCTTTGAACTGTTGCTTGGCATCTGACTTTGATCCAAATTGTTAGCAAGTGTAGCCTTGCTTGACAGAGAAGAACTTGATCTCATGATAATTCGACATTTTATTTATTAGATGTGTCCTGTTGATAGTGCAATGATCCAGAGTTACTCGGTGTCTGATCATAATCAAAAAGTTTGACATTCGTATTAAAGTTCCTCAAACTGGACAGTACTTACGTATGAACATGCAAAACTAATTTTTTACATGTTATCAACATTACAGAATATTAGTCAAAATCATCTATTTTTCTACAATCGTATATAAACTACATGTGTGTGTGTGTGTGTTGTAGGGGGCCTTTTATGTTCTTATTTAAAAAAGAATATAACGCGATCTGGGACTAAACTATAAACAAATGTTTTATATTGACAGGACGTCTGCAATAATTGCAAGCACATGCCTCTTTGACCAGCCATCAACAAAGGCATAGCCGCGACATAAGTGTGCAAGCCAAATCCCTATATAGTGATAAGGCCTACGAAACGACTTTAGGTTTACTATATAAATCAAAATATAAATAAATCACGCTAGGGGGTGTGAGCAGTGTTGCACATTCAATTACTGCTCATGAACAGACTCAATAAAACCGAGTCTGCAATTTTCTCTTTTTGTGTTGCAAGTTTTGCTTTCGGGGGATCACCACCCTTCAGAATTTACTATATAAATCAAAGTCGACGAACGGGAGCGTCGACGATAAAACCGTAAATCCTTTCAAACATTATTTCAAATATGAAACATACCTTGTGTTGTATTTGGTTAGATGATTTTTATTATTTCAAGTCACTTTTAACACTCGCATTTTAGTCATATCGCGACGTCCAGCTTATTATGGCCATTGAGGTCCCTTGTATTGATGTATGAGTACACCATGGAAGCAATATACTGGAGCCAGCTACAGAATGGCTTCATTTCCGGGTTCAAAGTTCCAAACATGTTAAGAAGAGTACATTTACAATGCTGAATTTCAAATGGACTCACCCATTTTCTGGACCAGTTTACATTTACTCTTGAGAAATTTGTTCTCAAAATATTTATAAGTACGACAACAGTGCAGATCTTGATTAGCGGGCTCCGTCAGGGACCTTCTGATCAGGGTCTACACTGCTTGCAAACGATGTATATATACGGTTCAAGAATTGTAAGAGTAAAGCTGCTAAAACATGCCATCATAGCTGGAATAACATGTTGTCCTGGACTTAATCAGAATGTAGCCTACTAAGTACACCATAGTGTGAATTGAAATATACATAAAATGCTTCTGCTGTTGTTCTAGCAAAGACAGTTTGGTGAAATGCTCTTAGCACTAAAGTTGTCCATCAGGTAAATATAGAATGTAAATTGAATTATAACAACAGCATATTTTAAGTTTTTCATCTAATTTAATTGTGTCAACAAAACAGTTTCGTACACTGTCATACTACAGGCCTGTTTAACATCGTATACTAGTATCAAAAGTTCAACCAAAGCAAGTCACATGGCATAGACCATACTGTAAGGTCTCAATAATAAGACAAACTCATAAAAAGGGCTTGATTTCAGTGTTTAACCATTTGCTCCATAGTCAAATATTTAAATAACCTAGGTTATATTGTGTTTAAGGCAATCTTGCTTAAAGCAAGATGAAAGTAAAACAGAAATTTCATTAGGGAGCTTTCTGCTTTACTTTTATCTTGCTTTAAGCTGCCACTTTTATTCAACATCATGTTTGATTAGTGGTACCTATATGGAGGATTAGATAGAGGATCTCAAACACTTGTATGAATAAACGGGTTAATGTAGGTGGTTGTTTAGCTCGTTCTCTCTTAGATTTGTTTTATACCTAACTTCTTTGAATAAATCTACCGAAAAGGAGCATTAACTATGGAAAAGGAGAATTTTAGAATTGTGTAGTTTTGAAACCATTGTGAGAAATAGAGCATTTGCTCCATAGGAGGAAATGATCTATTTGTCACAATGGTTTCAACATGTGACTTTTACAGACGTACCAAAATGTGTCACTAAGAGGGAATGTGTTAAAACATATGATAGCTTAATGCAGGACAAAAGTAATTCAGACATATTCTTCAGGAGCTCTCTGTATTACTTCTTTACTGCATTCAGCAGTCACCTTTTTTACCGGTGACCATTCTTATCTGCAAGTATGTCATCAAAGAGATGGAGTACTGTACATACAAATAAGAAAAACAAGTGATGGATTGCTACAATTTAATTATTAATGGCCAATACAACAGAAACTACAATGCTGTATCCATGTCCTGCAAACAAGCAGCACAAATAAATGTTTTGTCTGCATTCCGTACTCTGCCAGTTGCTCTCCAACACAATGGCTTTTTGTAAAAGGATCTGTCACACTTTGTACACTGCATCTGTTAATGAAAAAGAAACAGTCGTCATTTTTCTGATGCGTTATAAATGTTCTCTTGAGATCATGTCATGAACATATAAGATTCAAAAGAAAATTTCACAAATGTCACCTAAATTTATCTACCATAAAGAAGGAGCAACAATAAACTTCTTACAGCCTAATAGGCATCTTAATGTTTCCACCCTAAAGAAGGGGTTACATGAAACTCCTTACAGCGTAACAGGAATGTCACCTTAATGTATCCATCTTAAAGACGGGGTAACATGAGATTCCAGCGCAGCGGGGTTATCATGTCACCTTAATGTATCCACCCTAAAGAATGGTTTACATGAAACTCCTTACAGCGTAACAGGAATCTCATGCCACATTAATGTATCAAAGCTAAAGAAGGGGTAACATGAAACTCCATACAGCATGACAGGAAGCTCATGTCACCTTAATGTATCCACCTTACAGAAGGGTATCATGAAACTCCTTACAGCATGCCAGGAAGCTCATGTCACCTTAATGTATCCACCTTACAGAAGGGTAACATGAAAATCCTTACAGCATGACAGGAAGCTCATGTCACCTTAATGAATCAAAGCTAAATAAGTAGGTAACATGAAACTCCTTACAGCATAGCAGGAATTTCATGTCACCGTAATGTATCTACCCTAATTAAAGGGTAACATGAAACTCCTTACAGCGTAACAGGAATCTCATGTCACCTTAATGTATCAAAGCTAAAGAAGGGGTAACATGAAACTCCATACAGCATGACAGGAAGCTCATGTCACCTTAATGTATCCACCTTTCAGAAGGGTAACATGAAAATCCTTACAACATGACAGGAATCTCATGTCACCTTAATGTATCAAAGCTAGAGAAAGGGTAACATGAAACTCCATACAGCATGACAGGAAGCTCATCTCACCTTAATGTATCCACCTTACAGAAGGGTAACATGAAACTCCTTACAGCATGATAGGAAGCTCATGTCACCTTCATGTATCCACCTTACAGAAGGGTAACATGACCATCCTTACAGCATGACAGGAATCTCATTTCACCTTAATGAATCAAAGCTAAAGAAGTCACCTTAATGTATCCACCTTACAGAAAGGTAACATGAAACTCCTTACAGCATGACAGGAAGCTCATGTCACCTTAATGTATCCACCTTTCAGAAGGGTAACATGAAACTCCTTACAGCATGACAGGAAGCTCATGTCACCTTAATGAATCAAAGCAAAAGCAGTAGGTGACATGAAACTCCTTACAGCGTAGCAGGAATCACATGTCACCTTAATGTATCTACCCTAATTAAAGGGTAACATGAAACTCCTTACAGCATGACAGGAAGCTCATGTCACCTTAATGTACCCACCTTACAGAAGGGTAAGATGAAACTCCTTACAGCAGGTAAAAACCAATGATGGGGTTACATGAAACTCCTTACAGCAGGTCAAGAATCTCATGACACCTGGGTGAAGCAAAGCTAAAGACGTGGGGGTAACATGTAACTCCTTCCAGCATGCCAGGAATCTCGTGTCAATTTAACGTATCCACCCTAAAGAAAAGGTAACATGAAACTCCTTATACAGCAGGTAAAAACTAATGAAGGGGTAACATGAAACTCCTTACAGCAGGTCAGGAATCTCATGTAACCTTTAATAAATCAAAGCTAAAGAAGTAGGTAACATGAAACTCCTTACAGCGTAACAGGAATCTCATGTCACCTTAATGTATCTACCCTAATTAAGGGGTAACATGAAAGTCCTTACAGAATGACAGGAAGCTCATGTCACCTTAATGTATCCACCTTACAGAAGGGTAACATGAAAATCCATAAATCATGACAGAGAGCTCATGCCACCTTAATTAATCAAAGCTAAAGAAGTGGGTAGCAGGAATCTCATGTCACTACCATAATTAAGGGTAACATAAAAATCCTTACATCATGTCAGGATGGTCATGTCACCTTAATGTATCCACCTTATAGAAGGGTAACGTGAAACTCCTCACAGCAAGTAAAAGCCAATGATGGGGTACCATGAAACTCCTTAAAGCAAGGCAGGAAGCTCATGTCACCTTAATGTATCCACCTTACATAAGGGTAACATGAAAATCATTACAGCATGACAGGAAGTTCATGTCACCTTAATGAATCAAAGCTGCTAAAGACGTAGGTAACATGAAACTCCTTACAGCGTAAAAGGAATCTCATGTCATTTTAATGAAACTACCCTAAATAAGGGGTAACATGAAAAGCCTTACAACATGACAGTGAGCTCATGTCACCTTAATGTATCCACCTTACAGAAGGGTAACATGAAACTCATTGTACAACAGGTAAAAGCTAATGAAATGGTTACATGAAACTCCTACCAGCATGTCAGGAATCTCGTGTCACCTTAATGTATCCATCCTAAAGAAAGGGTAACATGAAACCTCTTACAGCAGGTCAGGAATCTCATGTCACCTTAATGAAGCAATGCTATAGAAGTGGGTAACATGAAATTCCCTCCAGCATGTCAGTAATCTCATTTCACCTTAATGTAGCCATCCTAAAGAAGGTATTACATGAAACTCCTTACAGCGTAACAGGAATGTCATTACACCTTAATGTATCTACCCTAAATAAGGGGCAGCATGGAACCCTAAAGAAGGTATTACATGAAACTCCCTCCAGCATGACAGGAAGCTCATGTCACCTTAATGTATCCAATCTAAAGAATAGGTAACATGAAACTCCTTGTACAGCAGGTAAAAGCTAATAAAGGGGTAACATGAAACCCTTACAGCAGGACAGGAATCTCATGTCACCTTAATGAAATAACGTTAAAGAAGTGGCTAACATGAAACTCCTTCCAGCATGTCAGGAATCTCATGTCACCTTAATGTAGCCATCCTAAAGAAGGGGATACATGAAACTCCTTACAGCGTAACAGGATTCGCATGTCACATTAATGTATCTACACTAAATAAGGGTTAGATCTAACATGAAATTCCTTACAACATAACAGGAAAATCATGTCACATCAATGTATCCACCCTAAAGAAGGGTTACATAAAACTCCTTCCAGCATGTCTGGAATCTCGTGTTACCGTAATGTATGGATACACCCTAATGGCAAAATGAAAGGTCTCAAAATATGTTACAGGATGAAATTTGGGAAACCAACCCGATTGTTTAACCTTTCCCTCATATCAACGCATTTTCACGCATTTGCAAACAGAGTAGACCCAGATCAGAAGGCTCCTATAGGAGCCGCCTGATCAGGGTCTGCTGTGTTCGCTAATGGAATTCGATAGTTCTGTATCTTTACTTTCTAAACTGGCTATAATGTTATTTTACCTATGAATATTCAGTAGATATTGAAATTTGGAGAAAAAAAACAAAGAACAGAGAAAGGGTTAAAACTAGATCTAGAAACAATCTTACCAGGACACAAATGTACACAACGATACACATTTAAATGATTCCAGCAAAAATTCCAATTATTTGTCAGTTTCTAGGTATCCTGTAGAGAATTGATCGTCACATTTGGCGTTTTTTCAAACAAGGTGGTGGCCACTGTCCGTCGTCCATTGCTTTCCTTTTAAATAGTAAAATCCCGCTAAAACGTAGCTATTTTTGGAACGTTACTATATTTAGATGACACACAAAATGATGACGTCACAAACACACAGAGGATACATGAAACACCGTCGATCTAGCGCGACCCAAACAAAATGCACTTCAGACGATAAATGGAAGTCATGTGACCACAACTACGTCACTTACAAGTTGTCGATACGTCATCAGATTTGACACACATACACTCGGCCTTTTCCGCTAACTGGATCTCGGACGGAGATGTTTACCGAACGGAAAACATTAATTTTCTGGTAAATAAATAGCGATTCAAATAGTTATATCTAAATCTACACCGAAACGAAATGCAAGTTACAATTTAGTAAGTTTTGTGTTGACTGTCGGGTATTGAGGACCAATCGTAACTACTCGCTGTATTCCGTCAGAGTTCGGAATATAGGAATCACTCGGAACACCTCGGCTATTTCGAGGTGTTCCGATTGCTGAATGGATCAAACCGGAAGCGAAAAAAAATCGGTACAACCGATTCCAGGTTAACAATGTACAGCTTAGAGAACCAACATTATATCCTACGCGTTACCATAGAGCTCACTTCGTTCGCAAGAATTTGCGAGCTGTGCTCGCTATTAAGAGGACAAAACAAATGGAGATTGGTAATATAATTGGGTTATTTTATTGAACCACGCCATCTTTTGAACTGAAAATCGCCAGGTTATGGCAGTGCTATAGTGAAACCTGGATGAACGTACGTTTGTCAATGACCCAGAAAACACGTGTATCCTGGCGTCACATATTATCGATAGTCTAAGACGATCGCGAGCTGTATTCTTTTCAACTAACGTGTAATTCTAACCTACATGCATACATTGTATAAAGCAATCATTTGTCGTTGCAAAAATGTTTCGGGCATGAAACTTTCCGCTACAATTCTTTCAAACGACCTACATAACAAATGTGTGTCATAAGCAACCAATCAAAATGGCCGTCATATGTTTCCGATAATTTCCAAACTTCCTGTCGGTAACTTCCGGTTTACATTTGTTTTGGCATATGGTGGGTTATTATAGCCATAATATTCATTGGTTAACCTGTAAAGAGGAGAAAAGGTAAAACAATGTTCCTACAAAACAGAAATTGTGATCAATCACCAGTGTGATAATGACTTACCTACAAGTTGAAACTTGAATCAGCTTGAGACAGGCTAATTGGATGAAAGAAAAATGTTGTGTTCTGCATATTTTGATTCATCATTAACATTTAGTAACTAATATTAAAATCTCAGAACCCAGACAAAGTAGTAGATCCTAACTAAATACTCCAAAAACCCAGTATTAACAAAAATAATACAGAAAAAAAGAACACCCCACCATTCTCAAAAAAATTAAAACAAAATAAAAATATTTTTTTACCACCCCACCCCTTTCCAAAATATTTCTGTTTATTTTTATCACCCGTATCCTTTTCAAAAAAAAAAAAAGAACACCCCCCCCCCCAACATCTAGCAGCATGGACATTTAAATGGAGTGTCTCTCCTCACAACACGTACATCTGTACAATATGTGAGGTGCACCCAATGCCCACATAATTCACACTCAGCCCAATTTACAATGGCCACTTGGTATGTGTTTGGAGATTTTACATAAAAACATTTGCAAACACAACATTTTTCGTCATCTTTCATTTGTGACTCAGTTTCTTCATCTGTGGAACCGTCAGATGACATTAGATTTATACATGATGGTCCAGGCTGCAGTGGATCATTTTCTTTTGAAATTTGTTTGGCAGTGGAGTGTGCATGTGATTTTTTCTCATTTTTAGGTTTTGACTTCTTAATTGTAGAATTACATGTTTTCTTATTTTTGGTGGTTACGGCTGGCTTATCATTTAGAAATTCCTTCATTTTCTTCAATGTTGTGTCTTCTGTGACAGCCTTTCCTCCTATAACTGTGCTGATATTTCTCCTTCTCTTTTTCTCAACCTTTTTTCCTACCTTCCCACATTTTGCTTAAAAAAAACTGCAATCATTTTCATCAGTGGCCACTTTGTTTGTCTGATCAGAGCTGTCCATTTTTACATTGGCATCATCTTCATACATATTTGATGGGGCTATGTTGACTTTTAATGCGTCAATCATTTCTTCAGCTGTTCTGAATGGAAAAATGCCTGCTTTTGCAAAGGCGGCTTGAAGATTAGATGGTGACAGTGCATTTGTATAGGCTTTACATGCCAACTGACAAACATCATACCTGGTGACAGTGCGGTGATTTAACCGATTGAATGTAAGGCATTCCTGACTATATTTTAGCTGAAGTGGTCCGAAACATCCTACATCCATTGGCTGCAAAATATGGGAACAGTGAGGTGGGAGAACAAACAAAATAATGTTGTTTCCTTTTGCCCAGTCCACAAGGTCAATAGATATATGACTCCTGTGTCCATCATATAATACCAATAATGGGTCTGTTACATCTCTGCTTTGTACATACTTGAGAAAATGATTTTTCATGTAGTGGCTGAAAACTTCAGAATTGGACCAACCAGTTGCTGTCATGGTTCCATCTGCCCCGACAGATTTGCCCTGCATCAATTCTGGTAACATTCGCTGTCCAGGAAAGATGAAATATGGAGGTATTTGAGTCCCTAGTGCATTGCCAGCCCCTATAATGGTAACCGTCTTGCTCCTGTCTGCCATTATTGCTTGTGGTTGATAACCTTTTGCAGCTACAACATTTGGTGGTTTGCTTTCAGTGTTAATTCCTTTTTCGTCAATATTGTAAATTAGCTGCGGTTTGGTTTTCAGATTATGTTTATCTAAAATTTGTTCAAGTTCTTCAAAATAATTTGAGATTGATGCAGCTGAAGCACATTTTGCTCTAACTTCAGAAAGGCTTGATGGTTTTACAACATGCAATTCTGGCCATCTACTCATGAAACTATAGAACCACTGCATGCTGAAGGTTTTGCCATGTTTGTCTCGTTTCCCCAAGTGGACAGCATAATCAGTGGCCATAGTCAGTATTTCCGCACGCGTATAACCATATCCCACAGCAGCAAGATCCTTAATGTGGGCAACAAGTTTTGCCTCCTCAAATTGTGTCAGAAGTGGATCTGGACCAGGCCGAGTACAGTCAATTGATACCCTTTTGTCCACTCTGTCTCTAAGTGTAGTAAGAGGTACCTGATACTGTCTTGCAGCTCTGTACACTGGAATCCCATCCTCCAAGACTGCTTTATATGCCTGTGTAAGTGCTGAAGGGGAATACAATCTTCTCATGGGAGTCCTTTGGTCTGGAGTAAGCTGAAAATAATAAAAAAAATAAAAAAATTTACAAACCTGAATTTTAAGTAATGTCCCGAATTTGTCACCATATATTAAAAAATTTAGCAGCATCTCACTTTCTTTGCATGTTCTATTTTTAGTAACAAAGGTTTAGCTTCTTTCATGTAAACTTGTCGGCTGCTTAACCCAACATAGAACTGTGATTTCGGAGGATATTGAAAAGGAAAAAAGTTGCATTAGTGGAAATATGATTTTTTACTATAAGAAAAGAAGGTATGAATATTTTTTACCTTTACACGTAGCATGGTCCCTGAAATATTTAGAAAATAACCGAGAGGGCGTTTTCCCGTGAAATACTACAATATTTACATGTGACGTCACGCTGTAGTAAAAATCTCGCGCAGAACGTGAAATTATCAGAAACATATGACTATCGAAAACATATGACGCGACGATACTTTTGAGAAAATCGTTGTTGGATTGATAATTGTGCATTATCTAACTGATAATTTCTAACATGAATATTGATCAGGTATATATACTGTACATGTATAGTGTATACATGTAGCCTTGTAAAGCTGCATGTGCCAACCACCTGTTTTATATGTTACAAACAGGAAAATAAGTTTTAATTTAACACCATCCTTGATCAATTTTCATGTAAGAATTAATGACATCATGTATATTCATTAGCTGAACATTTATAATTCAAACTTTTCAAGGAATTTGTTTGCTTTGCAAACAAAAACTGTAGAATCAGATCTATATAATGTCATAAGCAAACAGAGCAGACCCTGATCAGACAGCTCGTATAGGAGCCATCTGATATGGGTCTACTCTGTTTGCAAGTGTGTGAAAAGGCATTTTTAATATGAAGGAAAGGGTTAAACTGTGGCACGAGAAATAATTAATTTGACATTTTCATACAATTGTAAACCAATAATTGACTACATCATTGAGGCAATATCTGAATTTAATCACAACTGTTGGATACTTATAGGCACCTGTGGTAGTTAACCCTTGATCTCATGAATATTTAGTAAGAATATAATGACTGATAATTTTAATAATGACAGAACAGACCCTGATCGGACAGTTCTTAATTACAGGCTCTGTTTGCAAAGGTGCCAAAAGTTGTCTCTATGAAGGAAAGGGTTAGGTAAACGATCCTTATCAGTCATCATATCTCTTGTTCAGTGTTTGGGATGGGCCAATTAATTAATTTTGTTATGATCTTGCTGATTTTGTTTATCAGGGGATATTGCCACTGCCTCGTGCTGCAGGTACAACTGTCCGGTTTGGATCTCTGGTTTATCTTTTTGGTGGACGTCACGACCAGACAAGGATGAATGACCTCCACTGCTTGAATCTTGATGATTATACTTGGAGTGGAGAGTAAGTTCAACAAAAAATCTATATGTTAGATCAAGCCTTTGTCTAGTAAATTTTGGAAATATACATTTTAACCCTTTATTCTGTGAATATTCATGTATGAAATAACGATGCCATGAATATTAATTAGATTCATTTTCATTATGGCGTATGAACACATGAAACATTGGTCATGAAAGAGACTGAAGTCATATCTATTTTATGCCACAAGTAAACAGAGCAGACCCTGATCAGACGGTTCCAACATATGTCTGGATCTACTCTGTTTGCAAAGGTGCAGAAAAGCATATTAATGTAGTAAAGGGTTGATAAATGGGAATTATTTCGCGCTCAAAACTAAATGATTTGGAAAGCATTTTTGCCCCATTTTAACTTATTTTGCATTTTCAGCATTTTAATCCATTTAAGTCTCTATTGGGATTTTTCTTCCAAAATTTTGAACACCTTTCCTATTTTACATTGGGAATGGAGCCTTTCAATGGACCTGTGTAGATGCCAAATGCCTGTAGATGCAGTATTGATATGGTAAATCATTAATCCACAAATATCAAAAGTACAAAAATGAGTCATGCAGGAAACACCACATACAGAATAAACAGCCGCCCGAACAGCAACACAAGGAAACAGCAAATGTACATAACTATAAAACATCAAGAGACGCACAAAGACAAAACAAACATACAATAGGGGGAAGATGGAAGTTACGCCTTGGAACGGTCAGTGACAAAAGTCACTAGGGGGTGGGGTGTGTTAAACCGGGGCGCCAAACTTCACACTTATTCCATCCCCACCCTAAAAGACTAACAGTGTAAATAAACATATCGCCTCTCCGACTAATCTACAACAACAACGATGGCAAATACAGTGGTAAAGTGCATGTATAATGAAAACATTTAAGTGAACAAACTGTATCCACCTATCGCTAGTGTACTCAATGATTGAGCTGCGAACAGAGTAACTGTAGAAAAGTAATAAAGGGTGCGACAAAAACGAAACCAGAATTCATTTATTTTTCCAACACAGGTCACATGCAGTGATGCCCCTGTCTTCATAATGAGGACAAGAAGTTAGAATATATGTTACTTTAAGTGGGCATAGAACATTTTGAAATTGATTGAGGGTAGAAGGTGGTAAAATGATGTACAGACAGAGCATTGAAATATCAAAACAATTTGTATTGAGCAGAAAAATGCAAGTGTAGAAGTATAGAAGATAGTAAGAATGTGTAGAGACAGTGTGTGAGAAAATTAAGAAGGCATTTGGAACTGAAGTGATATAAATGTAATGGGGCCTAGGAGAGTAAGACTGTAGTTGTCACTGAAACATGTGAGGCTGTAGTTGAGGCTGAGAGGATTAAGATTGTGGCGGAGGCTTAGGAGAGGATTATTGTGTGTTAGGGGTGGATGGGTGTTTGCAGAGTAAGATTGTGTTGGGGGGCGGGCTTAGGACAGTGAGGCTGTAATGGTGGCTCAGGAGAGTAAGATTGTAATGGAGGCTTAAGATCTTAGTAAGGAGGAGTAAGGTTTAGTGGAGGCTTGAAGCGTAAGATTATGACGGGTGCTTACTGCTTAGGAGAGTTAGATTATGGTTAAGACTTGGGACAGTAGGACTATACTGAGAGTTGACTGAAGAAAGAAAGACTGCAGTTTGTACTAAGGCGATTAAAAATCAGTTCTTATTAGAGTAAGAATATTATCGAGACTGAAGATAGTCAGATTGTAACACTAGCTGAGGATAGTGCGGATGTAGCTGGAACTGAGGAGAGTAAGATTGTTGTGAGTGCTTAGGCGAGTAAGATTGTGGTCGGAGCCTAGGAAATTAAGATTGTAGCAGGGACTTTTGAAAGTAAAATTGCACTGTAGACTGAAGTGGGTAAAAAAGAAGTGTGTACTCAGGAGAGTAAAAATGCAATGGGCCATAAGTAGAGTAAAAATAAAGTGGAGACTAAGGAGAGTAAGAATTAATGGGGTTGAAGAGAACAATATTTTTAAGGAGTTTGGGAGAAGAAACGAGGAAAGTAAGACTGCACTTGGGACTGATGACATCATGAGTGAAAAGGGATGACAAAAATAGAAAGCACAGGGGAGAGAGCATAGAAAGAATATACTGAGATCAGAAGGCAGGACAACTTTAGTTGGAATTTAGGAGATATAAGAATTTGGAGGAAGGAGAAGACAGGAAAAGTATGAAAGAATAAAGTTATGTACATTTGCTGGTTCCTCGGGCGGCTGTTTGTTCTGTATGTGGTGTTTCCTGCATGACTCATTTGTGTACTTTTTTGCATTTTACGGTAATTTTCAGATATGTTCATAATATCAAACAAAGAATGGTTACTTTCTTATACACAAAATGTATGCGTGAGCACTCTTGAAAGGTAAGAGCTATATGTGGGAAATGAAATACAAAATGTTACAGGACAGACATAGCCATTGACACATTCAACAGATATTCTCTAGGTGCCATATTTAAGACAAATATTGGTTGAGGGAGTTAAATGATCAATTAAAGTTTGAATTGAGAGTGGTCAACTTTTTCATTTTTGTCCATCTCAGATTTAGACGAAATTTGATGTTGACTCATGAATGATTTCAGGTTATATGTGGAAGGAGACGTTCCTTGTGGCAGATCCTGGCATAGTCTGACTGCTGTGTCACACAATGCTGCTTTCCTCTATGGAGGCTTCACATCTGATTGCAGAGTCCTAGGTAGATTTTTATGTCTCCCCCATTTAAATTAGGGATACATATTGTTTTTGGTCGAGTTGTCCGTCCGTCCTTCCGTCTGTCTGTATGTCACACTCGTGTCCGCTCCATATCTCTCACAATTATGGAAGCATTTCAGAATGCTTTGGGACAAAGTTTGACTCAACAAAACGATGTGCAGAACTTTCGATTCAGGTACTTGGGTCAAAGGTCAGGGTCACAATTCAAGGTATTATGTTTAGCCACAACCTTCGTGTCCGCTCCATATCTCTTAAACCCTTCGAAGGATTTCAAAATGCTATGGCACAAATGTTCTTCATAACAGGCACATTGATCAAAGGTCGCAATTCAAGGTAAAATGTCTTTAGCCTTAATTTTTTTATCTGCTTCACATCTGTATAACCCTTAGAAGGATTCCAAAATGCTGTGGCACAAATGTTTTCCTTAACAAGCCGATGTGTAGACAGCAGGATTCATGCACGTGGATCAAAGGTCAAGGTCACAATTCAAGGTCAATGTCTATTCAAGGTCAAATATTTTTAGCCATTTATAAATTTTGTTGTGTGGTTGTGTGTGGGGTGGAATGGGGGGGGGGGGTATTGGGGGAGACATACATGCTTTTTTCATATTGATATTTATATATGGCACCATTTGATATTCATGATTGTTAAAGCAAAATTATATTTGAACGGTTTAGTTCATAGGTGTGCCTTTTTACCCTTTCCCTGTTGCCTATGCACGTACAAAATAATGACATCATGACTATGTATTAGCTAATTATTTATTTAGGCATATATACACGTTGTGTTTATGCCCCCAGGCCAGAGGGGGGATATTGGTTTTGCTCTGTGTGTTTGTTGGTTGGTTTGATTGTTTCCAACTTTAATGTTGGCAATAATTGTATAGCCGTTAGACATACCGGTACATACTTCAAACTTTTGAGGGGAACATTTTTAGGGGTGACTTATTATGGTCAAGGTCATACATCAAAGTCAAAGGTCAAATCTGGGGCATAGTTCATAAACACGTCTTGTTTGGTTTTGGTAGAAACTGTAGGGTCAGATCTGTTATAATTTTATAAGCAAATAGAGCAGACTCTGATCACACGTCTCCTTCATGAACGCTCTATTCTAGGTATGCTCTGTTCTGCTCTCTTTGCAAAAGCATGAAAAGACATTTATATGAGGGAAATGGTTAATCATTGAGCTATTGTGACCATTTGGGTCATAGGCGTTGTCGTCGTAGTCGTTGTCGTCGTTAGCATGCAAAACCTTTAATATAGTTCATTACTCAACAAGTATAAGAGGTATCAACATGAAACTACGATTTTTCTACTTTGTACACAACCCTTCCTCATGATTAAATTAAAGATAAACTTTTGGACATACCCATTTTCTCACTTTGTTCATCAAATATGTTAAAACATTCATTAAAAAGGGATATGATCCTGTAGTACTACAACATACTGCATGTTTGGTTGTCAACCCTTTTACAGTTGGCAATCACGCTGGCCTCTTTGCATCCAGAAATGGAAGGAGAACGTCAGATAGCTGTACTATTTCGTTTTTGTCGTACCCTTTATTACTTTTCTACAGTTACTCTGTTTGCAGCTCAATCATTGAGTACACTAGCGATAGGTGGATACAGTTTGTTCACTTAAATGTTTTCGTTATACATGCACTTTACCACTGTATTTGCCGTCGCGGTTGTTGTAGATTAGTCGGAGAGGGGATACGTTATTTCCACTGTTTGTCTTTTAGGGTGGGGATGGAATAAGTGTGAGGTTGGGCGCCCATAAACCGGTTTAACCCCCCAGTGACTTTTGTCACTGACCGTTCCAAGGCGGTGCTTCCATCTTCCCCCTATTGTGTGTTTGTTTTGTCTTTGTGCGTCTCTTGTTGTTTTTTATAGTTATGTACATTTGCTGTTTCCTTGTGTTGCTGTTCGGGCGACTATTTGTTCTGCATGTGGTGTTTCCTGCATGACTCATTTTTGTACTTTTACATTTGTACATTTCCCGAGAAAATAACATCATTTCTGACATGTGATGCTGATAAATATTTCTTTACTGACGAGCAAATGAAAGACTTGCTCAGAAGTTTGTGAATCACTAACCTTTCTTCTGGATAACATTGGTACGTTATGGGAATGCTATATGCCATCAAGTGATTGGTATTTCTTGCGGTACGAATTGTGCACCACTCACTGGTCGCCGATTTGTTTTTGTACTGCTATGAGAGAGATTTCATGTTACGTTTAAATCCACAGTCACAAGAAGATGTTATAAGAGCATTCAATGAAACTTCTCGATATTTGGATGATATTTTTAACTTAGATAACCCTTTATTTAATGCTCTTATTCCTACTATTTACCCAAAATAACTCAAATTGAATAAAGCTAACCCTTTCGACACTTGTGCAGCTTTTCTTGATCTACGACTTAAAATTGACAATGGAATGATTTCTTCTGAAAGTACAAAAATGAGTAATGCAGGAAACACCACATACAGAACAAACAGCCGCCCGAACAGCAACACAAGGAAACAGCAAATGTACAAAAAGTATAAAAACACCAAGAGACGCACAAAGACAAAACAAACATACAATAGGGGAAAAATGGAAGTACCGCATTGGAACGGTCAGTGACAAAATCACTGGAGGTTAAACCGCTTTTGGGCGCCCAACCTCACACTTATTCACCCCCCCCCCCTTAAAAGACAAACAGCGTAAATAAACATATTCCTTCTCCGACTAAACTACAACAACCGTGATGGCAAATACAGTGGTAAAGTACATGTATAACGAAAACATTTAAATGAACAAACTGTATTCAATGTATGATTGAGCTGCAAACAGGGTAACTGTAGAAAAGGAATAAAGGGTACGACCAAAACGAAATAGTACAGATATCCGACGTTCTCCTTCCGTTTCTGGATTTAAGAGGTCGCCTTCATAGAATACTAAACCTTTCTTGTCGGCGTACATGCAAAGAGGTCAGCGTGATTGGCAACTGTAAATGGTTTGACAACCAAACATGCAGTATGTTGTAGTACTATAGGATCATATCCCTTTTTAATGAATGTTTTAACATATTTGATGAACAAAATTCAGGATGTGAAATACCGTGTCGCAGAAGCGCCTTGAGATTACATTGGTACTTGCCAATAAGTGAGAGATTTCGATAGTAAAATTTAGAGAAAGCTTTTCTTAGTTTATGGTATCTATATCATTGCTTAAGTAGCTTTTCAGTTAAAATGAGATTTCGACTGTTAAAATCGTCAATAGATGAACAAGCTCCAGCAAAACGAATAATTTCTGAAGGGTGGTGATTCCCCGAAAGCAAAAATTGCAACACAAAAAGAGAAAAAAAATGCAGACTCGGTTTTATTGAGTCTGTTCATGAGCAGTAATTGAAAGTGCAACACTGCTCACGCCCCCTTTCAATTTTCAGAACAAGAAGTACTGAAATTCATGATCTCTAAGGATCAGAAGGCATAACAACACTGAGAATGAAGTACGGGGCGACGTTTTATGGCCGCCACACAAGCACTTAACACCTGCTGTTGTGAAGATTATAATTTCTGAAGGGCGGTGATCCCCCGAAAGCAAAAATTGCAAAACAAAAAGAGAAAAAAATGCAGACTCTGTTTTATTGAGTCTGTTCATGAGCAGTAGTTGAAAGTGCAACACTGCTCACGCCCCCTAGCACCGGCTTAAGTGGTATTAAGTTGAGATATATAAACCCCGTAGGATGGGGCACGGGGAAATATATGACAAAAGAGATGATTTTAATTTTAATATTGTGAATTTCCCTCATATTCCCCGTGTCCCATCTTACGGGGTTAATATATCTCAACTTATTCGTTTTGCTTGACTTCAGTGCTCAGGGTGAGCTTTTGTGATCGCCTGATGTCCGTCGGCGTGTGTCGTGCGTCTTTCATTGTCTGCCGTCAACAATTTGAACCTTTAAAAATCTTCTCCGCTGAATCTAAAGGGTTCTCAGCTTTCATCTTTAGCATCAATTATAGGTTCTCTACAAAAGTTATATAAATTATGCCCCTGGAGTCAAAGTTGGCCCCACCCCAGGGACGTCAAGTTTTCAATAGAAACATATGGTGAAAACTTTGAAAATGTTCTCCTCTGAAACTGGAATGTTCTCAGCTTTAATATTTGGCACATAGCATCATGTTCAGGTCCTCTACAAAATTTATATAAATTATGCCCCTGGGGTCAAAATTGGCCCCGCCCCAGGGGTGGCCAGTTTTATGTAGCAGACTGTTGTTCAGTTTTCTGTAGTAGACTGCTGGGTTCACTAGTTATGCATAGGGAAAACTTTAAAAACCTTGTCAAAAACTACATGTCCCAGAGCTTAGATATTTATTGTACAGATTTACTTAGCACACCTTTATGAGTTTTATTAGTACCATAGTTCTGAGGTTAAAATTGGCCCTGCCCAGTGTATATAGACTTCTTCACATCAGAAACTAAAGTTTAAAGATTTCCCCTTAATCAGAGACGAAGCCAGTGTCCTTAGACTAGCCAGTGTGAGTGTATTGGTAATTATCTTTAGCCTGATCAGTAGAGTAGAAATTGTGTTTAGACAAATAACACACACTCATTTTAGATTGAGAAAACTATGTGGATAATTCTCAAAATGCAGAAAGCTCTTAAAGCTTTTTTTCATATATATGCCCTGCATTAAGCTGCCAGGTATCAATATAGAGCCTATCAGTGTATCTGTTGCGAAGTTCAGAGTAATACAAGTTCAAGTGTTCTGTAATGTTGTCTGCTTCAGAATTGTTGTCTGCTTGTTTGTTCACACTGTTTTAATACATATCAATCTTTCAATTAGCTCTATTGTACAAACCACATATGAAGTTACATATGTGTCAAATCAGAATCCAAACTGTGTGCTAATTTCAGTCATGTCATGCTCAGAAGTGATAGGGTTATAACACTGAGTTTCTGTCATCTGTTAGAAATGTTGTCTGCTGAAAAAATAACACTGTCAATGGCCCTCTTGTCTATAGAAACATATAGTGAAAACTTTGAAAATCTTCTCCTGAATCTACAGGGTTCTCAGCTGTTCCGGTCCTCTACAAAAGTTATATAAATTATGCCTCAGGGGTCAAAATTGGCCCTCCCCAGGGGTGGTCAGTTTTCAATAGAAACATACAGTGAAAACCTTGAATATATTCTCCCCTTATAGTCTGGTAAGTGATGCCCGGGTCATTCTGGCCCTCTTGTTTTTAATTTAGCTGGACAAGCACTAAATCAGACGAGCATTGGCGCCGCACATGGATCTTTTAGTAAATGGTTAACGCCTTTGCATACCCGAATAGAATTGCTTGATCATCAGTCTTTCTGCGAGAATTTGTTCAGAGCTTTTTCTCTCTCATATTTCATTAGATTTTTATCAGACCTTTTGAGTGACTGTTAAATGAGCCTATACACTTGTGCTCACATTACTCATAAACAAATTAAGCCATACAGCTACAGTCCTCTGTCACGTTTCAAATATAATTAGTTATAGTCTCATAGCTCCAGTGTGCTACTAACATACTGTGTATCTTCTGTTATTGCAGGTGACGGATGGCTGCTGAATGTCACCAGTAGACAGTGGACACGGGTCAGTGTCCCCCCAGACAAACCACGGCTGTGGCACACTTGCTGCTGTAGTGACGACAGTGAAATTATTGTGTTCGGAGGTTGTCATTTAAACATACTAGATAACAACATTTACGCTGCTGGAGTAAGTCTTAACCCTTTACTCCATAGATACTATTTTAATGCCTTTGCAAACAGTGTAGACCTCGATCAGATGGCTAATACTGTCTGACAAGTGTCTGTTCTGTTTGCTAATGAGATATGATTCTACAGTGTCTACAATGGCCAAAAGCTACCATGTTCATGTCATTGTAAAAACTCGGCTAATTAATATTCATGATATCTTTATTTATTACATGAATATATATAGAGTAATGCCTTAGAGTCTTTGTAAGAAACTCATGCAGATATTTTGATGAATGTTGCGATCTCCAAACATAATTGTATGTTTAGCAACAACTTGTTTCAGGTCACGAGTGCAAATATAGAGCTGCTGTAAAGTGATGTACATTAGAGATGCTCAAATCATTATCTCAATTGTTGATATGCACTCATACATGGACTGTTTTTCAAACACTATGTGTTTATGCCATCTTTGGTAGAGGCTATCAGTTCAAACATTTTTAGCTCGTCTGTTTTGAAGAAAAGTCGAGCTAGTGTGATCACTGGGTCGTAGGCGTCGTTGTCGTCATCGTGCAAAACATTTAATGTAGCTCATTACTCGAAAAGAATAAGAGTATCAACATGAAACTTCATAGGTTAGATCTCATTGAAGGGAAGGCTCCTACATAAAAACCATAACTCTTGATTTTTTTTAATTTAGCTGGACAAGCACCAAATCAGTCGTGCGTTTGCGCCGCACGCGACTCTTGTTTTTCACATGTCAAAAGGGGCACATTTGTGTAATGGTGTTGGAGTCCGTTTATCTGTTAGTTTTGCCATCTTTCATCACCTTGTCGAGTGTTCGGATATTTTTGTGTAGTTATATACTCTTTACTTGATTAATATTCATGCATGATTCTCTCTATTATGAACATTAATTTTATTCTTATTTAAACATATTAATTGATGAAATGTATGAAAGGTATCTTGCATCCACTGTAAGCACGTACGATTTTTCTACTCTGTACACAACTCTTCCTCATATTTTAATTAAGGATAAGCTTACTAACTTGATCCAGAAAGTATTTGCCCGAGAAAAAACATCATTCTTGGCATGTAATGCTGAAAAAGCTTTCTTTACTGACGAGCAAATGAAATATTACACCAATTGGACTTGCTCAGAAGTTTGCGAAGCACTAACCTTTCTTTTGGATAACATATTTGTACGTTATGGGAATGCTATATACCGTCAGGTAATTGGTGTTCCCATGGGTACGAATTGTGCACCACTTGTCGCAGATTTGTTTTTGTACTGCTATGAGAGAGATTTCATGTTGAGTTTGAATCCTCAATCACAAGAATATGTTATAAAAGCCTTCAATGAAACTTGTCGATATTTGGATGATATTTTTAACTTAGATAACCCTTTCTTTGATGCTCTGATTCCTACAATTTATCCTAAAGAACTCAAATTGAATAAAGCTAACCCGTCCGACAATTATGCAGCGTTTCTTGACATAGACCTAAAATTAATAATGGAATGATTTCTTCTAAAATATATGACAAAAGAGATGATTTTGATTTTAATATTGTAAATTTTCCTCATCTTGACGGGGATGTTCCCCGTGCTCCATCTTACGGGGTTTATATATCTCAACTTATTCGTTTTGCTAGAGCTTGTTCATCTATTGACGATTTTAACAGTCGAAATCTCATTTTAACTGAAAAACTGCTTAAACAAGGATATAGATACCATAAACTAAGAAAAACTTTCTCTAAATTTTACTATCGAAATCTCTCGCTTATTGGCAAGTACAAATGTAATCTCAAGGTACTTTTGCGACACGGTATTTCACATCCTGAATTTTATGGTGATGTGATTTACAAACTTCGTAAAATTATTGGACATACCCATTTTCTCACTTTGTTCATCAAATATATAAAACAATTCATTAAAAAGGGATATGATCCTGTATTACTACAACATACTACATGTTTGGTTGTGAACCCTTTTACAGTTGGCAATCACGCTGGCCTCTTTGCATGTACGCCGACAAGAAAGGTTTAGTACTCTATGAAGGCGACCTCTTAAATCCAGAAATGGAAGGAGAACGTCGGCTATCTGTACTATTTCATTTTTGTCGTACCCTTTATTACTTTTTTACAGTTACTCTGTTTGCAGCTCAATCATTGAGTACACTAGCGATAGGTGGATACAGTATGTTCAATTAAATGTTTTTTTGTTATACATGTACTTTACCACTGTATTTGCTGTCGCGGTTGTTGTAGATTAGTCGGAGAGGGGATACGTTTATTTACACTGTTTGTCTTTTAGGATGGGGATGGAATAAGGGTGAGGTTGGGCGCCCATAAACCGGTTTAAACCCCCGGTGACTTTTGTCACTGACCGTTCCAAGGCGGTACTTCCATCTTCCTCCTATTGTATGTTTGTTTTGTCTTTGTGCGTCTCTTGTTGTTTTTTCTGCCTATGTACATTTGCTGTTTCCTTGTGTTGCTGTTCGGGCGAGTGTTTGTTCTGTATGTGGTGTTTCCTGCATGACTCATTTTTGTACTTTTACTATGTGAAACATCAGAGAATAGATTTCTGCAAAGAGAGCAGAACTTTCAAGTAAAGCATTAACCAAAACAGAGCTACTGATAAAAGTGCGTACCCAAATATTAAAATCGTCATTTCTCCACCAAACTCTATTCTGTGACCACTGTTTGGAATAATCTTCTCGAGACAATTCTAAAGCGCGGTCACAGTATAGGGTTGGTGGAGAAATAAAGGAGTTATTCTTGAAAATGTTTGATTTTACGCATCTTATCTGGATCACTGCTAAGGATTTGTCGGGTACATGCCCGCAAACGAATTTTTAGAGGGGGTATAGAGGCGTCTGTCTGTCTTTCCTTTGCATGTCTGTCCGTGGTCTGTCTGTCCGTGGCATGTCTGTCTGTGGTCTGACTGGGTCTGTCTATCCGTGGCATGTCTTTCCGTGGCAGATTTATGATCAAGGCAGCTGAGCGGGGGTATTCCATCACCTTTAGTGAAAGTTCTAGTTATATCCACCTGACACTATTATTGTTTGATTGTTCTAGATTTTGGACTGTAGAGTCTTGCTATTATTTTCACTCAAAAGAAGTTCAATTCAGGATTTTTAAAACAGGTGGTAGCTAAATGCAGGACAAAAAGTGATACAAAAAGTTCCTATAGGAGCTTTCTGTATCACTTTTGCCCTGCATGGTCTCCTATATTAATAAAGCTTGTGTTCACTTTAATGAGTATCAACTTTATTGGACTTACCATTGATGTGGCAAATGAGGCAGTCAAATAGACAGCTTTTAGTCAGATCTGAGTATATAGGGTTTTACAAAATTGTCTATAACACTTTATTACTGCTGGTCTGAGAACTTTGTGTGATGACATATTTTTTTCTTTCAGAAGATAACCAATGAGGTCCTGAGCTTACATTTACAGCCATACAAATTACAAAGGTCAGTACCAGCAACCAAGATCAGAATGACTCCAGTGTTTCTATAGCATATCCTATGTTGTGATCACTCTTTAGATTGCCCCAAAGATACGATTCTAAAGAGTGGTCACATGTGGAGAAATGACTTATTGTTATACCCCCACCACCTGTGGTGGGGGCTATATAGGAATCACCTTGTCCGTCTGCCCGTCCGTCGGTCGTCTGTAACTCGCGTTTTTCCGGACATTTACTTTTTTTCTTGAAAACCATTTTTGATACCACCTTCAAACTTTATACATAGTATAAGTGTTATGTAGGGACAGTCTTCTCCATGTTTCACAAAATTTGACAGAATTATGCCCCTTTTTAACTTCATATTTTGTCTCATAATTGGGACATAGTTTTGGGACATGTCATTTTTTTGAAACCTGTATATGATAATATCTTCAAACATGGTACACATTATGAGGGTGTTGAGGGTGTGCAGTCAACAAGGGTTGTAACTCTAAATTCATTTTTGAGGGAGTTATTCCCCTTAGTTACTTTTCAGAAGCATTTTTTGTAACTTCTCAAGTATTGTAGGCACAACTGTGAAACTTTATATATGGATAGAGGGTGATGAGAGGATGTGCAGTTTACAAAGGTTATAACTCCAAATTCATTTTTAAGGGAGTTATTTCCCTTTGTTACTTTTCAGAAGCAATTTTTTGTCTGGAGCCTAACTTCTCAAGTATTGTAGGTACAACTGTGAAATTTTATATATGGATAGAGGGTGATGAGAGGATGTGCAGTCAACAAGGACTGTAACTCTGAATTCATTTTTGAAGGATTAATTCCCCTTTGTTACTTTGCTTAAGTATATTTTTGTCCAGAGCATAACTTCTCAAGTACTACTTTTGATGTGAATCATTCCTTGACTGGACTTTAAAAAAAAAGTATTTCCGCAAGTGTGGATGAAAGGATTAATGAACTAATGCCTTTTGTATTGAAGTCATTGGATCTTTTGACAAGGTGGTGGGTGGTGGTATCAATCACCTTTAGTGATAGTTCTAGTTCATTCTGGCATCCTTATTTATGAAGCAATTTTAATCTATGTCAGGGAGTATGTGCATAAAATATCTAAATCATTTCCCTATTCATGGACAGAATCAATAAAATACACATGGAAAAGGGATTTTTCACCATGATGGAAAATGTAAAATCAGATCTATTAATTTCCAATTAGACAAAACAGACCCTTATCAGAGGGCTCCTATATGAGCCGTCTGATCTGTGTCTAGTATGTTTGCAAATGTGTGAAAAGATGTTTATATGAATGAAAGGGTTAATCAAGATATTATTGTTTCAGTCCGGCTTTGCAGTGTTTGGTTATGAACAAGTATGAGTTCGACTTGTTCCCAAGTATCTAACTGATCTGATTGTGACTTCAGCTCAAAACTCAGAATGAAGTCAGGTTCAAATACAAGTTTTATAACATTAGAGCTTGGAGTTCATCAGTGTTCGAGAAGTTTCAGTATTTGCCTTATACTCAAAACTGTTTGGATTGTTTCAGATTGTGTTTGGAGGCAGCTTATAAAAACCAGCAAGCGTGGCTATGGTCAACATTACCCAGGAATTTGGCAGGTTGGCTAGACAAACATAGTGAAATTGGAAAGCTTACGAAAACGATAGCTACAGGCAGTGATCCCAAACCTGCCTCGGCATGTGCCCTGTTATAATCAATGTTAACCCATTTATGCTTGGTATCCTTAAAAAGACCATAGACTTACAGTGTAGGTTCAGACCAGACAGCTCCTAAAGGAACTCTCTCATCAGTGTCGGCACTGTTTGCTGAATATATCTTCCAATGCCCACATTGGCAATTGAATTCTTTAACCCTTTACTCCATGAATATTCAAGAATTAATGACACCAAATATTAGATTAATTGTTATAATAGTACATGGACATGGGATTTTTGGCTATAGTAGAAACTAGAAACTATAGAATCCTATGCATGTTATATCATAAGCAATCAGAGGATACCTGGATTAGACGGCTCGTACAGAAGTTGTCTGATCTGCGTCTGCTCTGTGTTTGAAGCGTAGAAAAACGTATTTATGGATAACAGAAAACACTCCTTCAAAGGATTCATCTAAAATACATATAAGATCAAGTTCACAAAGAAATGAAGGCTATGGGTTTAACACAACATCAGTCATGGCATCTGATATGAGTTTAACACAACATCAGTCTTGGCATCTGGTATGATTTTAACACAACATCAATCATGGCATCTGGTATGAGTTTAACACAACATAAGTCTTTGCATCTGGTATGAGTTTATACCAGTTTAACACAACATCAGTCATGGCATCTGGTATGAGTTTAACACAACATCAGTCTTGGCATCTGGTATGAGTTTAACACAATATCAGTCATGGCATCTGATGTCATTTTATTCTACTGTGCGCTTTTCACACGAGAATAGTGCATTAATCACATATTGGATTTACTTTTAAGGAAAAACAAGAGGTAAGACTACATAAGAGGAGTTAACCCTTTACTCAAAGAATATTCATGTAAAAATAATGTATGTATGAATATTAAATAGCTGAATATATTTGTTGTTAAAATATCAATTATCAATGAAACAAATCAACTGACTTTGAGTATAATTAAGGCCCAACACCTTGTGTGGGTGTCCTATAGTAACCACCCTGTCCATCCGTCAGTTAGTCTGTTAGTCCATCATATTGTCCATTTTCGGTAGCTCTCTGATGCGAATAGTTTTCCATCAGATTTTCACCAAACTCAAGGTTTTAGTTTGCTAACCAGCTGAATTGCCTCAGGCTTTTTAGGAGTATGACCCTCGAATAAGATACAAAATTGACAAGATCATCCTTGTCTGTATTTTAGCAGTTTCTATCTGATCTATTATTTATTAAATCAGCCATATTTGATAAGTAGCCAGATCAAACTAGGCACTTCTGGATTTGTATTATGGCCCTTGAATAACAAGAAATGAACAAAAACAGCCTTGTATGGTCTCTATATTGAGCAATTTCATTATTAAACTTGGTGAACGTGTTTATGGGAGTAATATCTTGGCCAAACTCGATAACCAGCCAAATGGATAATGACCCTTGAATAACATAAAATCAACCAATTGAGCCTAGTTATTAGCTGTGCTATTTCCCTTCTGTCGCATCACCCCTTCTGACATCATTATATGGGACTCTTCTGACTTGGTCTATGTTACTGTTCATATATATTCCTGTCATTATTTCTAACATGAATATTAATGCAGTAATGGTAATTTTTGTGAAGTGTAATTCTGGGTTAGTAGTCGAGTTGATCAAGGTATATATTACATCAGTTTATTAAAATGGTGTATTTTACAGTGATAAACAGTGTATATCATAGTGTAGACCATGATGGGAGGGTTCCTCCAGGAGTCCTCTGATCTAGATCTATACTGTTTGCAAATTCCAACTTATTTCCAATTTCCAAAAGTCACAGGTTTAACGCTATATATTAAAGCACAATATATTTGATTGAAATAATTTTATTACTAAGGTTCCATGAAAGGAATAAAATACTAACACTTATGTCAAACAAAATACATGTAAGTGATTAAAATGTCCACATAAATCACTTGCATTGCTCATTTTATTATCTCCTGCTAAAGGCGGACGGATGTAGTTTTGATGTTGTCCATCCGTCTGTGTGTCATTGTGGCCATCCGTCTGTGCGTCCTGGAGTCATATTTCAGAAACGGTTTGGAGGTTTTCTTTGAAACGTTGTAAATGTTTAATACTATGAAAGAATGTAGATCTGCAAGTATCACCCATTTTTAGCTCGCCTGTTCGTAGAACAGTAGAGCTTATGCTATACCCCCGGCGTGAGCGTGAGCGTGTGCGTGAGCGTGGCCAAGGTTAAAGTTTTTTGGACGGGTTGTTTTAAAGCTTAATATTTGTACTAGGATGCTGAAATTTTGTATGGAAGTTCATTTGAGGTTAAATATTGCTGTTATGAAGTTAAACATTAAAAATATTTTTCAATTTTATCAATTTTTGACATGTTTTGGACTTAGTCCTTTTGGCCACATGTCACCAGGTTAAAGTTTTTTGGACGGGTTGTTTTAAAGCTTAATAATTGTACTAGGATGCTGAAATTTTGTATGGAAGTTCATTTGAGGTTAGATATTGCTGTTATGAAGTTAAACATTAAAAATATTTTTCAATTTTATCAATTTTTGACATGTTTTGGACTTAGTCCTTTTGGCCACATGTCACCAGGTTAAAGTTTTTTGGACGGGTTATTTTAAAGCTTAATAATTGTACTAGGATGCTGAAATTTTGTATGGAAGTTCATTTGAGGTTAGATATTGCTGTTATGAAGTTAAACATTAAAAATATTTTTCAATATTATCAATTTTTGACATGTTTTGGACTTAGTTTTTGGGAGGCCAAAAATCACCAGGTTAAAGTTTTTGGGACGGGTTGGTATAAAGCTTAATATGTGTGCTATGATGCTGAAATTTGGTGAGAAGGTTCATATTGTCGAGACCCTTCCGACCATGCCAACATTTTTGTCCTTCTGACCTTGACCTTGACCTTTGACCTACTTTTGCATAAATCTTTAAATACCTATATTATTGGAACCATTTGGCCTAGGGCTTCCATACTTGGTATGACCATGCCAATATTTTTGCCCTTCTGACCTTGACCTTTGACCTACTTTTGAAAAAATCTTTAAATGCCTATAGTATTTGAACCAATAGACCTAGGGCTTCCATGTTTGGTATGCAACTTTCTTGTGTTAAGACTTTTCCAACAATAATATTTTTGCCCTTCTAACCTTGACCTTGACCTTTGACCTACTTTTGCAAAAATCTTTAAATACCTATATTATTGGAACCATTTGGCCTAGGGCTTCCATACTTGGTATGACCATGCCAATATTGTTGCCCTTCTGACCTTGACCTTTGACCTACTTTTGCAAAAATCTTTAAATGCCTATAGTATTTGAACCAATAGACCTAGGGCTTCCATGCTTGGTATGCAACTTTCTTGTGTTAAGACTTTTCCTACTATAATATGTTTGCCCTTCTGACCCTGACCTTCAACCTGCCTTTGAAAAAATCTTTAAATGCCTATATTATTGGAACCAATTGGCCAAGAACTTCCATACTTGGTATGATCATGCCTACTTTTTTGCCCTCCTGACCTTTGACCTTGACCATTGACCTACTTTTGGAAAAATCTTTAAATGCCTATAGTATTTGGACTAATAGACCTAGGGCTTCCATACCTGGTAGGCAACTTTCTTGTGTTAAGACTTTTCCAACAATATTTTTGTTTGCCCTTCTGACCTTGACATTCGACCTATTTTTGAAAAAATCTTTAAATGCCTATATTGGAACCAATAGGCCTAGGACTCCCATACTTGGTATGATCATGCCAAGTTTTTTGCTCTCCTGACCTTGACCTTTGACCTACTTTTGCAAAAATCTTTAAATGCCTATAACAATTGAACCAATGGGTCAAAGGCTTCCATACTTGGTATGTACCTTTCTTGTGTTAAGACCTGTCCAACAGTATTGTTTTTGCCATGTTACTTTGACCTTTGACCTACTTTTGCAATTTTCTTTAAATGCCTTTAAAATTTGAACCGGTAGGCCAAGGGCTTCCATACTTGGTATGCAACTTTCTTGTCTTAAGACTTTTCAACCATACCATTGTTTTTACCATGTGACCTTGACTTTTGACTTAGGTTTGCAAAAATCTTTAAATGCCTATAGCATTGCAAGAAATAGGCATAGGGCTTCCATATCTGGTATGACCATGCCAACATGTTTGCCTTTCTGACCTTGACCTTGACCTATTTTTGCAAAAAAGTGTTTAAATGCATATACTTCCATACTTGGTTTCTATTTTTTCTGTCTGAAGACTTTTTCAAACACACCAATGTTTTTTTTACCATTTGACTTTGACATTTCACCTATTTTTGCAAAAAACTGTAAGTGCCTATAATTTGGAACCAATACCGGTATACCTAGGACTTCCATAATTTGTATGACCATGCAAACATATTTGCCCTTCTGACCTTGACCTTAACATTTGACCTACTTTTGCAAAAGTGTTTAAATGCATATAACATTGGAAACAATAGGCCTAGGGCTTCCATACTTTGTATATTTCCTGTCTTAACCCTTTCCCTGATATTGACGAATTTTGATGACTCTGTATAAGTCACTTTCTGAAACCATTGTGATAAATAGAGCATTTGCTCCTATAGGAGCAAATGCTCTATTTATCACAGTGGTTTCAAACTACAAAATTCTAAAAAAAAATCCTTTTCTCTAGTTAATGCTCCTTTTCGGTAGATTAATTCAAAGAGGTTGTATCTAAAAATAGCCTATGAGGTAATGGGTTAAAACTTTCAAACCATACCAATGTTTTTTACTGTGTGACCTTGACTTTGACCTTTGACTTTCTTTTGCAAAAATCTTTAAATACCTATATTGGACGCAAAAGGCATAGGAATTCTATACTTGGTATGACCATGCCAACAATTTTACCTTTCTGACCTTCACCTTTGACCTACTTTTGCAAAAATCTTTAACTGCCTATTACATTGGAACCAATAGACCTAGGGCTTCCATATTTGGTATGTATCTTTTTTGTTTAATATTCTTTTTAAATTGATGAAAATTGGTATTTGGTTGCCTTTTGGTTGTGATATTGATGCAGTTAAGGTAAATTGAAAATTGAATTATTTTTTTGTGTTCAATATGACACGTTTTAGACTTAATCTTTAAACAGGCGAGCATCAGGTGGCTTTGACACCATTTCTGGTTACCTTGGAACATCAGAGTTATGGTCCATTGTTCGTCCGGAGCCATATATCAGAAATTGTTTGGAGTTTTTCTATTAAATAGTATAAGGAAATGCGGACCTGCAAGTATCATATATACATTAATATTGGAATATCAGGGTTTAATGGGCCCTTTGTTTGCCACAGATACAAACATTTGTTTGTCCTGGGCCATTTCTCAGAAACTGTTTGGAGTTTTTCTATGAAACTGTGTGTAAATGTTCAATAGCATAAGGCAATGAGTTTAGAAAAGCAGACACATTGTCCTTTGTTTGCCAAATCAATTAATGTGTGTGTCTATCTGGAGTCGAATTACTTTGAAAGTGTGTAATTGTTTAGTACCTTGAAAAACAAGAGGGACAGAATGGCCATGAAGCGCTCACCAGACAATCAGAGGAGAAGATTTTCAAAGTTTTCACTATGCTTCTATAGAAAGCTAGCCGGCCCTGGGGCGGGGCCAATTTTAACTTTTGTAGAGGACCTGTACATGATGCTGTGTGCGAAATGTGAAAGCTGAAAACCTTCCAGTTTCAGAGGAATAGATTTTCAAAGTTCTCACTATATGTTTCTATACAAAACTGACCGCCCCTGGGGTGAGGCCAGTTTTGACCACAGGGCCTTACTTTATATAACTTTTGTAGAGGACCTAAACATGATGCTATGTGCCAAATATGAAGGCTGAGAACCCTACAGATTCTTCAGAGAAGATTTTCAAAGTTTTACTATATGTTTCTATTGAAAACTGCCTACCCCTGGGGCGGGACCAATTTTGACCCCAAGGTCATAATCTATATAACTTTTGTAGAGGACCTGAACATGATCCTGTGTGCCAAATATGAAAGCTGATAACCTTCCAGTTTCAGAGGAGAAGATTTTCAAAAGTTTACTATGTTTCTATTGAAAACTTACCACCCCTGAGGCGGGGCCAATTTTGACCCCAGGGCCATAATTTATATAACTTTTGTAGAGGACCTGACCATGATGCTATGCGCCAAGTATGAAAGCTGAGAACCTTCTAGTTTCAGAGGAATATATTTTCAAAGTGTTCACTATATGTTTCTATACAAAACTGACCACCCCTGGGGCGGGGCCAATTTTGACCCCAGGGACATAATTTATAAAACTTATGTAGAGGACCTGAACATGATGCTATGTGCCAAATATGAAAGCTGAGAACCTTCCAGTTTCAGAGGAGAATATTTTCAAAGTTTTCACTTGCCGACTAAAACGGCTATTTGAACGTTTGCCAGCGCCGAATCAGGGCTGTGTGCAATAGCTAGTAAGCAACTGTGACACTTACTGCGAAAACCCCATTTGATTAACTTCTAAAAAGTATAATTTGGGCGTTCAAATGAACATTTTCAAGTTTATTCAAATTCCACACCATGTTTGTATCACGTGACTAATATTGTAATGGCAAATTTCATTGGTCGAAACTGGGCCCTCGTCCAATCAGCTTGCAGCTTTCATTACTGATCACTTGACGTAAAATGGATGCTGAAAGCTAAAACAAATGGTTTTGGAGACAATGTCATGCAGCCCTGATTCAACGCTGGAAAGCGTTCAAATAGCCAATTTAGTCGGTAAGCGGGCGGTTGTGAGGTCGTTTCCGACCTGTCAAAATTACAGTGTTTCTCGAGATTCTCCGCTGTGGCTTCTGAGAACCGTTTCAACTAGGAGCTTTTCGCTTTGCAGTTACATACGCTATACATTAGACTACTAATTGGCAAAAAGCTTTACCCGATATACCGTTTGATTGAATGTCAACAGAGGCATAACTTGGGAGAGGGGTAAAATTCGTAAATAGGAAGTTCGACCCCTTGTCTATATATCTAGTGTTCATACATTTTTTTCTGCCGAGGTTCATAATTCAATATTTACATTCGCCCTGCAACGTCCTTATATAACCTTATTCTAAAAAGAAAGTTGCATTTTCCCATGAACGTTCATTCAATACCGGTTTGAGTCGGTTCTCCTTTTCCCAGAATTCCGCTGTGTAAGCGCGGAGTAATACTGTACTGACCCAGTTATGACCTATTTTAAGAATTATCAATGGGGAATCGATACGTGACAATGTAAACATAAACACTCCACTTACTGAAACGTCAGCGATTAACGACGCCTTATTTCAGTACTTATGTGAAAATGTTTATTTTGCAATGCACGAATAAAAATGAAATAAATCTAAATCAATGCTCTAGTAAAGTACAGCTTCGTCTTGTATGTCTGAGAACTAAGAAGTATCTATTACCAGCAGCAAACAGGACAGACCCTGATCAGTCGGTTCCTACATGGGCGGTCTCATCTGGGTATACTATATTAGTACAACAAATGGCGACGTCAACATTAATTAGATCATCACGTTATTTGGGTCTACTATATTAGTGTAACATGAGGCGTCCGATCTGGGTCTACTATATTAGTGCGATAAATGACGACGTCGATCACCATTAATTAGATTCATATTCATTAATCACGTATTTAGTGGTGGTCATTGCAGAAAATGTCATGTCTAATTTACAAGATCTGAAGCAAACAGAGAAGACCCCGATCAGACCTTGACCAGTCGGCTCCTACAGGAACCGTATGATCTGGATAAAATCCTGTAATTGAACTTGTACATGATGATACAACACAGCATGTTGTCAATGGGTGTGAATCAAGTGTAGCAGACATTAACTGGAGCCCCCATGAGTTTTAAGCGCAAAACAGAAAATGGATTGCCGTTCAAGCGGCCCTGAAAATTTGAAATGTGGCATCTTCTTACTGAGAATTATCGCTTGAATACATAATATTGCCAGCTTTAACAGCCGTGGCGTATCAAAATATATTATCAAGTAATGAGCGAAGCATAATTAAGTCAATGTCCTTACTGTTAACAAAGAAAAATCCGACAATAAAATCCAACGTTGTGACCCGCTTTCGATCAAGCATGGCGGGTGAGTAAATTGGCTACGACACCGCGACCTACATTTAAGAAGATGCTTTAATACCAACATTTCGTAAATATATATGATTTGAAACATCTCGATAATCTTTTCTTTAAACATAGCTGGACAATTTACTGATTAAAATCTTGTATTCATTCTATATTTATAATATGTGTTTGGGACTATTTTTCATACCATATATAGAGATCCTACTACGTTAGAAACGAACCTGGCAACGACCTAGATAGCGGCTATTACGTGACCGGTATATAATATTTAAAAAAAAATCCGTTGAAATATAAGAAATACAATGGAATATAAATATAAGAAATAAATGACGTGCTCCTGGTGTTCATGAGGTTATGCAACGCATAGCTTTACGAGCAAAGATTCACGTGAAGCCCTTCGGGCTTCACTAACTTTGCTCGCCATGCGTTGCATAACCTCATGAACACCGGAAGCACGTCATTCATTTCTTAATTGTGACGGTGTCCTGTGCTCCTGCCCTGCGATTTTAGGTCAAATGTTGATGAGGAGTTAAGCAGTTAAAAATAGTGCCCCTTGAAATCTCACTCTTGTCATTATGAAAGTGATATGAAACATTCCTATGTATTTTGGGCAGGAAAAGTAAACTCAAATATTTGAAAACCATTATCGAAACGGGAAGAGAAAATGACGTCATCTTTCGTTCTCTACTTGTTCAGTGTTACAGTTAGGGTAACGGCTAAGTAGGTATTTCCAGCAATGGCCGTTTGTTTACTTCCTTTCAATTTGACCTACGATCAAAGAACATGTTAAACGCTACTGTGATAAAATATATGAAAATTCTGGTATTAATGTTTTTTGGTCCATAAAAAATTCAAATGATGTTTTAACAAAACTTGAAAATGAACAGTATAACATTTCTTTACTGAGCTCTTATGATTTCTCTACACTCTATACTACTCTACCTCACCATCTTATAAAGGATAAACTTATTAAATTAATAGAAAAAACCTTTGCCAGAGAAAACAAAATGTTCATTGCTTGTAATGTTCAACGTTCATTCTTTTCGAATTCAGAAGTTGAACATTACACAATGTGGACTTGCCTTGATGTTTGTAGATCTCTTACCTTTCTTTTAGATAATATATTTGTGCGTTATGGGGATACCATATATCGTCAAGTTGTTGGTATACCCATGGGTACAAATTGTGCCCCTCTTGTTGCAGATTTGTTTTTGTATTGCTACGAGAGGGATTTTATGCTTAGCTTAAAACCTGATACACAGACCGATATTGTTAATGCTTTTAATAAAACTTCAAGGTATTTAGACGATATTTTGAATTTAGATAATCCTTATTTTGATGCTATGGTTTCTTCAATCTACCCAAAAGAACTGTCTTTAAACAAAGCTAATCAATCTGACATTAATGTTTCATTTTTAGATTTGAATCTTTCAATTACAAATGATAAAGTTTCGTCCAAAGTATACGATAAAAGAGAAGATTTTAATTTTGAAATTGTTAATTATCCTTTTCTAGATGGGGATGTGCCACGTTCTACATCTTATGGGGTTTATATTTCTCAACTTATTAGGTTTGCCCGAGCCTGTTCTTTGCTTGAATATTTTAACAGACGTAATTTAGTTATAACTGATAAACTTCTTAAGCAAGGTTACAGATATCACAAACTTCGGAAAACCTTTTCTAAATTTTATTATCGAAATTTACCTCTCATTAGTAAATATAATTGCAATCTACGGACGTTACTGCGACAAGGCATTTCTCAACCAGAATTTTATGGGGATGTTATCTACAAACTTAGGAAAATTCGGGGTCATATCCATTTTCATGATTTGTTTATTAAACGCATTAAAACATTTAAAAAGAAACGTTATGATCCTATTATATTGCAACACACTGCATGTTTGGTTATCGACCCTTTTACAGTCGGTAGCTACGCTTCCCTCTTTGCTTGCGCGATGACAGGCCGAGGGTAGTACTCTATGATGGTATACTCTTAAACTTGGATACAGGAGGAGCTTACCAGACTCATGTATTACTTTTTCCCTGTCGTGCCCTTAACGGCTTACCTGCAGGTGCTCTGACTTCAGCAAAGTCATTGAGTACATATTTGACGGATTGTCACAGTTATTATGCTATGTTTTACATGTTGTCCTGTGTTCACCGTCGTCTATGTTGTGGGTAAGTCCAGCGGGGATACCTTTATTTACAATATTTGTAAAGCTAGGGTGACTTTGAGAGAAGTGTGAGGTTAGGACGTCCGTAAACCGGTTTAAACCCCCAGTGGTGTTTTTGCTGCTGACCGTGCCAAGGCGGTACTCTCTTTGTCACCCTTCCTTTTGTTTGCCTTGCGTCTTTGTGCTTGTTGTTTGTTCATGTTGTGGAACGTTTGTCCCTGTTTCTTGTGTGTATTTTGGTGTTTTCTGTGTTCATTTCGTGTGTGTGTGTGTGCGTTTGTGTGTGTGTGTGTGTGTGTCATGCTGTCTATCGGTGTTTTGGTGGTGGTTGCGTCTTGCATGTGGCTTTGCCTGCTTGACTTTACTACTTTTCCATTCATATTAAAAAGTGATTAAATCTATAGTGTTAACAATTGTTCAGCAATTATTTTAATACAATTATTAAGTAAAGGTCCTAGTGTAGTTCGTAAATGTTAAACAGCACTTTTTAAGAGTTAAATAAAAACATTAATTTTTACCTGAAAATATTCAAACAACAGGTATCATATAACTCATTTTTCCAGATTTTTTTTAAAAAATCTTTTTTCAAAAGTATCCTTCCAAATATCTTCTTTAGTCCTGTTGGTGTATTAATAAGTCCTTATTATATGATAAATGTTCACAATTTCTTCAAATAATTTTTTTTCTAAAAATGTCTACAAGCTTGATATTGATATCGGCGAAAATGACTACTTTCGGTTTGTATGTCTTTACTTTCGGTCTTTCACCGATATTAATATCAAGCTTGGTAGAGATTTTTAGAAGATTGTTATTTGAAGAAATTGTGAATTCACGCGATATACGTTCATGCTATCAGACCGGGGCAATGCCTTATAGACCAGTTATATGGTGTTTCGGCTTGAGTTATAGCCTATTTCTATTTCGAACCTCAGAGTCAACCAGTGTCCTAGAGAGGTTGGTTGTCACTTTGGCGACCTGTTGTAAAAGCGTGTTAATATTCTGAGAAAAAATAGATTACTGCTCATCAAGAGTGATGATTTCTTTGATAAATGAGACACAATTTATGGAAATCGGTGGTCAAATAAGCTATCAAGGACGATCGCAGTGAATGAACCCATCGATTTTTGAGCAGATTTCGGCCAGAGTTTAATACCTTTTACTTATATAGAGCTGGGGTGTTCGCGAACATTTTTGGGGGGTTGGGTCAGAAAACTATCTTTTGGTATATTTTAGATACTTATGACATGTGATTAAAAAAATAATGTATTTATGATGGAGTTGTTGTTGTCTAGACAAAACATGCGAAGGGCAACTGTGTTTCAACCGGGAACCCGGTACATGCATGTACTGTCATTTGCAAACAGTGTAGACCCAGATCAGATTATTCCTAGAGGAGCCCTCTAATAAAGGTTTACTGTTTTTCACAAAAACTTCTGTAGCAAATTTAAGTCTTTCATACTGAGTGGACCCTATAGTTAAACACTGATGGGCTATTCCAATCTGATAAAAGTACAAAAATGAGTCATGCAGGAAACACCACATACAGAACAAACACTCGCCCGAACAGCAACACAAGGAAACAGCAAATGTACATAGGCAGAAAAAACAACAAGAGACGCACAAAGACAAAACAAACATACAATAGGAGGAAGATGGAAGTACCGCCTTGGAACGGTCAGTGACAAAAGTCACCGGGGGTTTAAACCGGTTTATGGGCGCTGATAAGTTAGGGTTGAGAGGGTTAAAAAGCACAGCCAATGCCCGGATGAGTAAGAAAGCCCTCCACACTCTTTTTCTTCTAAGTCGAGCTAAAAAGTCATAAAACATTATAATCACTCTGAAAAGAAGCTTCCCATAATGTTTTATTGAAATCCATCCAGTATTCTATTCTGCAAGAAACCAAACATTTGAATAAAAGATGGAGAGCCAGAATAAAAATACACACATGACAAAACATAGATTTTGAAAGAAATTATCAAGAAAGTTGAGACACATGCATGGATTTGTAGCACTGATAATTGGTCATGAAAATTGCAGTATTCTGTAAACATTGTAAATTAGGTCAGTCCTCAATGATGGACACAGCATCAGGTACCAAACGTGACAATTGGATACAATGATTAACTGCAAATGCTGATATGAGTGCTGGCACCATGACATGTCTGGGTCTACACGGTTTGCACAATCCCTAGGTGACTCATACGCATATCTAATAAAATCTACAAGACATGGTCCTCCATAAGTAAATGTCTTCAAGCTGAGAACAGTGCCCTAATACTGTGGTCACAGCAAAAAGTTAACCCAAGGGATCAACCAACCTCAATGCACTTAAGTGACAACTACTTAATAATACAATAATATGCCTTTAAACAATTGAGACATACTTTTCAATTCCTTATACAATAAATATAATTGTACGTTTGGTATGTGTACATTACTAATAACAGCCATTAGACATTGCCTCTACATAAATCTCATCCGAGTCATGAAAAATGTCTACTTGAGCACAAATTCTTCAGAAAATATAACAATAATTTAACCCTTTCAATGATGAATATTCATTTAAGAAATAATGACACCATGAATACTAGTTAGAGGATTTATAATGGCATATGTACACAGGATGTTTTGGTATTGGAAGAAACCGAATAGTCAGATTTATAAGCAAACAGAGCAGAGCCTGATCTGACAGCTCCTACAGGAGCCATCTGATCTTGGTTTCCTCTTTTTGCAAGGGTGTTAAAAAGCGTATTCATTGAGGAAAGGGTAAAGACTGAATTTATCTAAATGTAGAAACCACAAACTGCATGTTTCTATAACCACACATACATGTACATTGTATACACATATAAATAATTAGCTTCAGTCATGGCACTGGTCTTTTCAATAAGCTTTTATTTGATAATGACTTCATGCAAACGATTAAGTCCCAGAACAGACAACATCTGTGGGAGCTGTTTGATCCCAGATCAGACAGCACCTCTAGGAGCTATTTGAAGTGCACGACCAGACAACACCTGTAGGAGTTATTTGAATCCCAGATCAGACAAAACCTGTGGGAGCTGTCAGAAGTCCTAGATCAGACAGCATCTGTAGGAGCTAACTGAAGTCCCATATCAGACAGCACCAGTAGGAGCTATTTAAAGTCCCAGATCAGACAACACCTGTAAGAGCTATTTGAATCCCAGATCAGACAACACCTGTGGGAACTATTTGAACTCCCAGATCAGACAACAGCTATGGGAGCCATTTGAATCCCAGATCAGACAACACCTGTGGGAGCTATTTGAAGTCCCAGATCAGACATCTGTAGGAACTATTTGAAGTCCCAGATTAGACAACAACTACGGGAGCTATCAGAAGTCCTAGAGCAGACAGCATATGTAGGAGCTACCTGAAGTCCCGTATCAGATAGCACGTGTGGAAGCTATTGAAGTCCAAGATCGGACAGCTCTGGATGTCTTTCTCCCATTTACGTTATGGTGTCATATATTGTCTTGTGTTTGAGGAGGCAAGGTATAGTTCTGTGAATGTTTGGTGTCTGTGTAGATGAGTGTGTTTGAATGGGGGCACATGTACTGTATCTGTGCTTCTGGGGTTGTTTATATTCAACTTCAAGCTTTTTTTCTATATGCATGTACATGTGCATGTATAAGTAAAGCTTTGGTGGATGTTTTCTAACATTGAACAAGTGACAAAATATAGAGCTTATTAGTATTAAAGTCAGGCTAGCTTATTGGTGACTTTATAAAGGCATTCAAATTAGTATTTAGCGGCTGAGTATGTCCAACAAGTCTAATACATTACTGAATTTCGAATGAAGGTTTGTGTTTCCTGCATGACTCATTTTTAGCTCACCTGAGCCAAAGGCTCAAGGTGAGCTATTGTGACCGCCTGTCGTCCGTCTGTCCATCCGTCTGTCCGTTCACTTTTATTTCAAATGACTTCTTCTCCTAAACCACTGGGAGGATTTCAACCAAATTTCACAGAAATGTACCTTAGGATGTCCTCTATCAGTTTTGTTAAAATCATGACCCCCGGGCAAAAAATGGCCCCGCCCCTCTACTTTTACAGGGTTTTTTTTTAAATCTTTAAAAATCTTCTTCTCTGAAACCACAATTTCTAGAGCTTTGATATTTGGTATATAGCATCATCTAATGGTCCTTTACCAAGTTTGTTAAAATGATGACCCCCGGGCCAAAAATGGCCCTGCCCTGGGGCTTGTAGTTTTTACATAGACTTATATAGGGAAACCTTTAAAAATCTTTTTGTCTGAAACCACATAATCTAGAGCTAAGATATTTGGTATGAAGCATCACCTAATATACCACTACCAGGTGTGTTCAAATAATGACCCCTGGGCCATAAATGGTCTCACCCTGGGGTTTTATGCTACTTAACATCAGAATCTGTAACACTTAAAAGGTAATTTCCTCACAGTTATTTCCCTTGTCCCATCAGCACAGCCATAAGGGACAAAGGGAGATAACTGCATTGGAGTGCTAGTATCATTCTATTTATAACTATTTATAATAAAATGTTGAAGGTGAATCAGTGTAGCTGTTTTAGAAGGCATAGAAACATCTATCAAATTCCATTAGCAAATAACAGACCTTGATCCTATAGGAGCCACCTTATCTGGGTCTACTCTGTTTGCAGATGCATGAAAATAAGTTTATATGAGAGAAATTAAGGGTTAAATAAACAACTCCAGATCTGCAGACCAGCAGCAGTTCAAAGGTTACAGCTGCTGGGCAGTAAAATCTTTCCAGGTCAATGCATGACTCTTAACTCTTTGCATGCTAGTGGTGAAACTGTGATTACCTATGCAAACAGTTTGGATCCAGATGAGAGGCCGCATACTGCGGCGTCTCATCAGGATCCAAACTGTTTGTCATCTTAACCATATTTTTGCAAAAAAATGAAAGTAAGTTTATTTTAAGAATTGAAGCAGATGACAATAACCTTTTGTTGCAGAGGAAACATTAAAGGCATTTTGACCTATTAACCCCAGTGTGTAGTGTGAGTGATGTTACATGGTGTCTTCCAATGTCTCTCAAATTAGATGTGAGAGATATAGGAAAGTAACAATTCAGGCAATCAAGGAAAATGATCACCATCTAGACTTTTGATCTGGGTCCAAACCCAACTGATGTAAGTCATGGTAATGTTTAAGAAAACTGTGAAAACATGATTATGCAATGGCCCAACTGATATAAGTCATGGTACATGTAATTCTTAAGAAAACATGATAATCCCCCCCCCCCAACAATGATAGGTGTTAAACTTACTACTGTGGATTAAGTCTGCTGCCCCATAAAGCATCTTAAATATAACTTTTTATGCCCCCATAGACGATAGTCGGGGGGCATATTGTTTTTGCCCTGTCTGTCTGTTTGTCTGTTTGTTTGTCAGCAACTTTAACATTGGTCATAACTTTTGAGCCAGTATAGATAGAGACTTGATATTTGGCATACATATGTATCTCATGAAGCCGCACATTTTGAGGGGTGACGTGTCAAGGTCAAGGTCATCCTTCAAGGTCAGAGGTCAAATATATGGGTCAAATCGCCGACTTTAACATTGGCCATAACTTTTGGACCAGTAGAGATAGAGACTTGATATTTGGCATGCTTGTGTATCTCATGAGGCTGCACATTTTGAGGGGTGACATGTCAAGGTCAAGGTCAGAGGTCAAATATATGAGGGGGCATAGTGTTTCACAAACACATCTTGTTTTTTATAAAATTTGATGACAACACATTAAAAAGTTCTAAAATGTCTGAATCTTGTATGATATTAATGAAATAACTGAGTAAATATAACTTCATTATAATAGTAGACGTAACTCTTCTCAATTTCAATTGTTAAAAATACTAATGACCCGTTTAATTGAATTATCATCAGATATTCACACCTAGAGCTAGAATTATTTCTAAACACCTATTAACCCTTAACCTGTTTGCTTTGACAAAAATTGATCTGGGACTACTCTTGTTTGCTAATGCTTAAAATGCTTCTTGTTATTGCCATAAATAGAAGTTTTAGCTTTGAAAAAAACTGTAAAATCAAATCTATATCTTGTCAAATGTAAAAAGAGCAGACCCTGATCAGACAGCTTCTATAGCAGCCGTCTGATTAAGTCTACTCTTATTTTTAATGTGTAAAACACATTATTTCTCTGAAGAGAAGTTTTTGCTTTGACAAAAACTGTAGAATCCGATCTATATTGTGTCAAAAGAAACAGAGAAGATCCAGATCAGACAGCTTCCGTAGGAGTCGTCTAATCTGAGTCTACTCTGTTTGCTAATGCATAAAAACAGCTTTATATGAGGGAAAGGGTTAAACGATTTTTAAAGATATTCTTATTGGTCATTTCACACAAAAACTGGCATTATGTACTGCCTAGCACTCTATTTGCCTATATACCTGGGTCAAGGTATAATTGCATAGCTTTATTGAAGTCATTTGAATTTCTCAAAGACCAGTTTTAGGCATTTTGAGCTAAGGCAAAAATGGCACAAGTTGTAAACAGTTTAGATCTTGGTCAACCAGTCACTTGGTATTAGTTCTGAATTCAGTTCAAGTTTATTCAGCAGTTAAAGGGTGAAAGCAGTGCACTAAGCTTATTTCATCTGCTAGAAATGTTGTCCACTGAAAAATTAACATGTCAATATACATGTATTACTGTAACTCAGGTGAGCGATATAGGGCCAATGGCCCTCTTGTTGTACTTTTATCTGCCTCAGCCATCTTTCAATATCTAGTTACCTATCGCAGGCTAAAATTGAGCAACTGTCTTTTCTGATCCATCTTGGAGCCTTCCTCAGTGTGAAACTATAGTCACATGATCATGTGACAAGACCTTCCTACAGACTCGTGGAAGGTCGTAGCCATAGGGACCATGGAGGGACCTCATTGCTGAACGAGAAAACATATTACGACCTTCCTCCAGTGTACAGGAAGGTCTTGTTATATGATCAGATGATCATGTGACTTCAGTTCCGCCTAGAAGAAGCTCCAGGGTGGAGCTGAAAGATAGCAGTTGCTCAGTTTTAGTATCAGACAGGTAACTAGATGCATACATAACTGACTTATATTTAACATGCATGTTGTGCAATCATATGCTAGACTATTCAGAAACTTTGCATAAAGCACTGTAAATGTTGAATCGTTGTAATATATCTAGCTGTATTAGCATGAGACTTGGTAAATCATTCCCTTCAGCAAAAATGACAATAAATATGAAGACCATTTTTTATTTTAAGAAGACTTTCTGAATATTTTTATTTTATTTACTTTTATTCAACTCTGCATATGACACATTAGCTTACACAAGTAACAGAAACTTAACTTTAACTAGTAACAAGAGTGGTTGAAGGAACATGAATGTCACCGTGGAGCAGACTGTGACAAAAAATCATGACTGTGTGACAGATAGACGGAGACGAAACCTGACACAGGCGGACAGAAATTATCCCCAGTATTTCCCTGTAAAAGCAGGTGACCCAAAAATCAATCCATAATATTTGTTTTAAGAATACATTTTAAAACAAGTCCATTCCACAGAGCTTAAAATAAATAAAATCAAGTGTTAAGTTTATGACACACTAATTTCAGTTCACTCTTAGTCCATACAAAGGCAACTTCATTAACTTTCCAAACTTGAACAAATTATTAACACCAAGAAACAAACTTGCAAAAACAATTAACTATAAACATTCAATCAAAGCACGTTTAAAATGTATCTCTCAAAAAGAGCAATCTGGGTAAAACCAATGGATATATCCATATGCTATAAGAGTCCCAGGTCCATGAAAAACAATTAATACCCCTTCACCTGGTGAATAATCAAGTAAGAAATAATGACATCATTAATAATTAGTTATTTATATAGAGGATCTTACATGAGTGTTCTTGATTATTGGATTTATTAAATGAGTCTTTTTAAAACGATAAAAAACGAGCTTTAGCGAGTTTTTTTTATCGTTTTAAAAAGACGAATTTAATAAATCCAATAATCATGAACACGAATGCAAGATCCTATTTATAACATAACACACACAAATGTTATTTGCAGCCAATATTTCAGCAGTAACGTGGATTGTTATAAATTCTCCTTACATATAGAAATGATGAATGAAAGGTGTTATTAGGTTCGCTAGGTAGCTGGGACAAAGTAGGTCCAAATTTTCCAACTTTATTTTTTACTTACTGTCATATCAACCAGGATCTAATTCAGACCTCTCTGGTATTCAATTTAACTGTGATAGTTTATGATACAAAAACATACAGAAACACGTCAAAATAATTTTTGAGTTACAGTTTTGACATACATAGTTACAAACACGTCACATTATGACGTCATTGTACACAACATGTGTCTATGTAAAGCGCGCCATTTACATGAAGACCTACATACAGTCGCCAACACGTCCGACACTCACTGTCAATGGGATTCGAAATGCGCCTTCGTTTTGGTATATTAAGCCCTTCATTAGTGTTGTATGTATACACATGGACATGGACATTTCCACCGAGAAAAAAAATCTCGATTCAAGTTCAGTGAAAATGTTTGAAATGGACAAAAGATTCAGTAGGAACTGCTGCATAAAATGTGTTGGAACAGGAGGAAGATTTTCGCGATCAGCTGAGTTAGTGAGTATAGCATATTTGAAATATGTTTGTGCTGTGCTGGATTCAGATGACTATTGTTGTTGATTGATGAGATATTTGTATGAGTAGAAATCTGCATAAACAAAAGGACATGCGGTGAAGAAAATGCAAAGTTGAGGAGGCATTTTAATTTAAATGTAGAATTGATTGTATGGGTCAGAGTAGCTGGTAGGTCTTTTTTGGCATACATTTTGTATATGATTCCTGACAGCGATTACAATTTGTATTATTTTATCGAAATTAAGGCGCAAGTGCCAACAATCCTTTGCCATCTATCGTGACTCAATCGTGGACAGGTAGGTCGACCACCGTCCGCCAGTTTGTTTGTTTTGACAGCGCGTATGAATCGTTCGAATGTCATTCGGTCGTTCGAATGTTATTCACTAGTGATTATATGCCCATGATTATCAAAAAATAAATGATAGTGTTACGTCACGCTGAAGCCACGTGTTATGTTATAAAATGGCATATGAACACAGCACATTTTGGCTCAGGCAGAAACTGTAAAATCAGATCTATATTATACCTTAAGCAAAAAGAGCAGACCCTGATTAGATGGCTCCTAGAGGAGCTGTCTGATCTCGGTCTACTCTGTTTGCCAAGGCGTGAAAAGGCGTTTGTATGAAAGAAATACGAATCTGGTCCATCAGTCTAATAACTCAATTATATTCTATTCCAGTTTCATCATTAGTCCCTCATCAATTTAGATTTATTTTCCCATGATGTCAAATAGTAACTAGAGGTTTTTGTCACAAAAACGGATGTCTCCCCTCTAATAAAAACAATAATAGCTAATAACTCCAAAAATACTGATACCAGATTTATGGCTCTTGTGCATGACACTTACTTTCATCATGCTCTTTCCAAAAATAAAATGATATTCCAATAGCATCAGTCGAACAGGAGTTATTAATCAGCCAAAAAATGTAACAAAGGGCAATAACTCCAAAAGTATTGAAGCCAGAATTATGGCCCTTGTTCATGACACTTTCTCTCATCATGCTCTTTCCAGGTATGAAGTTTCAATACGATGGCAAGAGCCATGTAGGAGTTATCGTCCGGACAAGAAAGAATTAAACAAATGTACAAGGGGCAATAACTCTAAATTTATTGAAGCTCGAGTTAAGGATCTTATGCATGACACTTTCTCTTATCATGATCGTTCCATGTATGAAGTTTCACTCCAATGGCATGTGTCACATAGGAGTAATCATCCGGACAAAAAAGTGTGATTTTTTTTTACAAAGGGCAATAACTCCAATATTAGTGAAGCGAGAGTTATGGACTTTGTGCATGACACTTCCTCTTGTTATGATCTTTCCATATATGAAGTTTCAATCCAATGGCATGAGCCATATAGAAGTTATCGTCCGGACAAAAAAGTGTGAATTTTCAATCAACTGGCATCAGGCATATTGAAGTTATTGTCCGGACAAAAAATTATGATATTTTTTACAAAGGGCAATAACTCCAATATTAGTGAAGCCAGAGTTATGGACCTTGTGCATGACACTTCCTCTCGTCATGATCTTTCCATATATGAAGTTTCAATCCAATGGCATGAGCCATATAGGAGTTATCGTCCGGACAAAAAAGTGTGATTTTTTTTTACAAAGGGCAATAACTCCAATATTAGTGAAGCCAGAGTTATGGACCTTGTGCATGACACTTCCTCTCATTATACTCTTTCCATATATGAAGTTTCAATCAACTGGCATCAGGCATATTGAAGTTATCGTCCGGACAAAAAGTGTGACGGACAGACAGACAGACGGACAGACAGACAGACAGACAACTCTCACGAAAACAATATGTCTCCCCCATATAAATATGGGGGGGAGACATAATTATCGTCCTAATATACTGACAGTAAAATTTAATAACATGTACCATAGTTCCATGTTAGATACAAAAAGGGCTAGGATGGGCCTTATTCATTTATTTGGGTCTACAGGCCATCTAGATCAATAAACAAGCAGTGTGAAATAGATTTCTCTGTTTGTAAATTAAATAGGTCTTGACAACGTTCACATTATGGTTCTGTAAGGCAGGTGATAGCTTTATACAGGTCAAAAGTAATACAGATTAACTGTATGTCGAGTTTCATAGTAATACCTCCAACAGTTTCTGAGATAAAGTCCTTCATAAAAATATTTAATCTCAGAGAGACATTCTTCTGTCATCATTGAGATCAGATGATTCCTAGAGGAGCCCTCTGATCAAGGTCTACACTGTTTGTCATTTAAACTTCTGTAGCAAATTTAAGTCTTTCATACTGAGTGGACCCTATAGTTAAACACTGATGGGTTATTCCAATCTGATAAGTTAGGGTTAAGAGGGTTAAAAAGCAAAGCCAATGCCCGGATGAGAAAGAAAGCCCTCTACACTCTTTTTCTTCTAAGTCGAGCTAAAAAGTCATAAAACATTATAATCACTCTGAAAAGAAGGTTCCCATAATGTTTTATTGAAATCTAGCCAGTATTCTATTCTGCAAGAAACCAAACCTTTGAATAAAAGATGGAGAGCCAGAATAAAAATACACACATGACAAGACATATATTTTGAAAGAAATTATCAAGGAAGTTGAGACACATGCATGGATTTGTAGCACTGATATTTGGTCATGAAAATTGCAGTATTCTGTAAACATTGTAAACTAGGCCAGTCCTCAATGATGGACACAACATCAGGTACCAAACATGACAATTGGATACAATGATTAACTGCAAATGCTGATATGTATGAGGTACCATGACATGTCTTGGTCTACACTGTTTGCACAATCCCTAGGTGACTCATATGCATATCTAATAAAATCTACAATACATGGTCCTCCATAAGTACATGTCTTCAAGCTGAGAACAGTCCCCTAAGACTATGGTCACAGCAAAAAGTTAACCTAAGAGATCAACCAACCTCTATGCACTTAAGTGACAACTACTTAATAATACAATAATATGCCTATAAACAATTGAGACAGACTTTTCAATTCCTTATACAATAAATATAATTGTACGTTTGGTATGTGTACATTACTAATAACAGCCATTAGACATTGCCTCTACATAAACCTCATCCGAGTCATGAAAAATGTCTACTTGAGCACAAATTCTTCAGAAAATATAACACAATAATTTAACCCTTTCAATGATGAATATTCATTTAAGAAATAATGACACCATGAATACTAGTTAGAGGATTTTTTATAATGGCATATGTACACAGGATGTTTTGGTATCGGAAGAAACTGAATAGTCAGATTTATAAGCAAACAGAGCAGAGCCTGATCTGACAGCTCCTACAGGAGCCATCTGATCTTGTCTTCCTCTTTTTGCAAAGGTGTTAAAAAGTTTATTCATTGAGGAAAGGATAAAGACTGAATTTATCTAAATGTAGAAACCACAAACTGCATGTTTCCATAACCACACATACATGTACATTGTATACACATATAAAGAATTAGCTTCAGTCATGGCACCGGTCTTTTCATTAAGCTTTTATTTGATAATGACTTCATGCAAACGATTAAGTCCCAGAACAGACATCTGTGGGAGCTGTTTGAATCCCAGATCAGACAGCACCTCTAGGAGCTATTTGAAGTGCACGATCAGACAACACCTGTAGGAGCTATTTGAATCCCAGATCACACAAAACCTGTGGGAGCTGTCAGAAGTCCTAGATCAGACAACATCTGTAGGAGCTAACTGAAGTCCCATATCAGAAAGCACCAGTAGGAGCTATTTGAAGTCCCAGATCAGACAACACCTGTGGGAACTATTTGAACTCCCAGATCAGACAACACCTGTAGGAGCTATTTGAAGTCCCAGATCAGACAACACCTGTAGGAGCTATTTGAATCCCAGATCAGACAACACCTGTAAGAGCTATTTGAATCCCAGATCAGACAACACCTGTGTGAACTATTTGAACTCCCAGATCAGTTATGGGAGCCATTTGAATCCCAGATCAGACAACACCTGTGGGAGCTATTTGAAGTCTCAGATCAGACAACACATGCGGGAGCTATCAGAAGTCCTAGATCAGACAGCATCTGTAGGAGCTACCTGAAGTCCCATATCAGATAGCACGTGTGGAAGCTATTGAAGTCCAAGATCGGACAGCTCTGGTTGTCTTTCTCCCATTTGCTATGGTGTCATATCTTGTCTTGTGTTTGAGGAGACAAGGAATAGTTCTGTGAATGTATGGTGTCTGTGTAGATGAGTGTGTTTGAATGGGGGCACATGTACTGTATCTGTGCTTCTGGGGTTGTTTATATTCGACTTCAAGTTTTTTTTCTATATGCATGTACATGTATAAGTAAAGCTTTGGTAGATGTTTTCTAACATTGAACAAGTGACAAAATATTGTAGAGCTTATTAGTATTAAAGTCAGGCTAGCTTATTGGTTACTTTATAAAGGCATTCAAATTACATTTTAGCAGCTGAGTATGTCCAACAAGTCTAATACATTACTGAATTTCAAATGAAGGTTTATCTGCCTCAGCCATCTTTCAATATCTAGTTACCTATCTCAGGCTAAAATTGAGCAACTGTCTTTTCTGATCCATCTTGGAGCCTTCCTCAGTGTGAAACTATAGTCACATGATCATGTGACAAGACCTTCCTACAGACTCGTGGAAGGTCGTAGCCATAGGGACCATGGAGGGACCCCATTGCTGAACGAGACAACATATTACGACCTTCCTCCAGTGTAAGGAAGGTCTTGTTATATGATCATGTGACTTCAGTTCCGCCTAGAAGAAGCTCCAGGGTGGAGCTGAAAGATAGCAGTTGCTCAGTTTTAGTCTCAGACAGGTAACTAGATGCATACATAACTGACTTAACAGACTCAATAAAACCGAGTCTGCAATTTTCTCTTTTTGTGTTGCATTTTTTGCTCTCAGGGGATCACCTCCCTTCAGAATTTATAATCTTCACAACAGCAGGTGTTAAGTGCTTGTGTGGCGGCCGTAAAACGTTGCCCCGTACTTCATTCTCAGTGTTGTTATACCTTCTGATCCTTTGAGATCATGAATTTCAGTACTTCTTGTTCTGAAAATTGAATACTGCTTAAGCCGGTGCTAGGGGGCGTGAGCAGTGTTGCACTTTAAATTACTGTTCATGAACAGACTCAATAAAACCGAGTCTGCAATTTTCTCTTTTTGTGTTGCAAATTTTGCTCTCAGGGGATCACTTCCCTTCAGAATTTACATTTAACATGCATGTTGTGCAATCATATGCTAGACTCTTCAGAAACTTTGCATAAAGCACTGTAAATGTTGAATCTTTGTAATATATCTAGCTGTATTAGCATGAGACTTGGTAAATCATTCCTTCAGCAAAAATGACAATAAATATGAAGACCATTTTTCATTTTAAGAAGGCAATCTGAATATTTTTTATTTTATTTACTTTTATTCAACTCTGCATATGAAACATTAGCTTACATAAGTAACAGAAACTTAACTTTAACTAGTAACAAGAGTGGTTGAAGGAACATGGGTGTCACCATCGAGCAGACTGTGACAAAAAAATCATGACTGTGTGACAGATAGAGGGAGAAACTTAACTTTAACTAGTAACAAGAGTGGTTGAAGGAACATGGGTGTCACCATCGAGCAGACTGTGACAAAAAAATCATGACTGTGTGACAGATAGAGGGAGAAACTTAACTTTAACTAGTAACAAGAGTGGTTGAAGGAACATGGGTGTCACCATCGAGCAGACTGTGACAAAAAAAATCATGACTGTGTGACAGATAGGGGGAGACGAAACCTGACACAGGCGGACAGAAATTATCCCCAAGTATTTCCCTGTAAAAGTAGGTGACACAAAAATCAATCCATAATATTTGTTTTAAGAATACATTTTAAAACAAGTCCATTCCACAGAGCTTAAAATAAATAAAATCAAGTGTTAAGTTTATGACACACTAATTTCAGTTCATTCTTAGTCCATACAAAGGCAACTTCATTAACTTTCCAAACTTGAACAAATTATTAACACCAAGAAACAAACTTGCAAAAACAATTAACTATAAACATTCAATCAAAACACGTTTAAAATGTATCTCTCAAAAAGAGCAATCTGGGTAAAACCAATGGATATATCCATATGCTATAAGAGTCACAGGTCCATGAAAAACAATTAATACCCCTTTACCTGGTGAATAATCAAGTAAGAAATAATGACATCATTAATAATAATTAGTTATTTATAATGGCATGTGAACACAGCACATTTTGGCTCAGGCAGAAACTGTAAAATCAGATCTATCTTATACCTTAAGCAAATAGAGCAGACCCAGATTAGATGGCTCCTATAGGAGCTGTCTGATCTCGGTGTACTCTGTTTGCCATGGCGTGAAAAGGCGTTTGTATGAAAGAAATACGAATCTGGCCCATCAGTCTAATAACTCAATCATATTCTATTCCAGTTTCATCATTAGTCCCTCATCAATTTAGATTTATTTTCCCCATTATGTCAAATAGTTATAATCGTCCTAATATACTGACAGTAAAATTTAATAACATGTACCATAGTTCCATGTTAGATACAAAAAGGGCTAGGATGGGCCTTATTCATTTACTTGGGTCTACAGGCCATCTAGATCAATAAACAAGCAGTGTGAAATAGATTTCTTTCTTTGTAAATTAAATAGGTCTTGACAACGTTCACATTATGGTTCTGTAAGGCAGGTGGAAGCTTTATACAGGTCAAAAGTAATGCAGATTAACTGTATGTCCAGTTTCATAGTCATACCTCCAACAGTTTCTGAGATAAAGTCCTTCATAAAAATCTTTAATCTCAGAGAGACATTCTTCTGTCAACTTTGAGTTATGGAACTTGTTATAGAAATGTGTAAAGCTTCAAACCAAAAGCTTTCATAATTTCTGAGGAAATGCTCTCCATGATAAACTTAAATTTAATCATTTCAACCGGGAACCCGGTAAAAGCATGCACTGTCATTTGCAAACAGTGTAGACCCAGATCAGATGATTCCTAGAGGAGCCCTCTGATCAAGGTCTACACTGTTTGTCATTCAAACTTCTGTAGTTAAAAAGTCCTAAAACATTATAATCACTCTGAAAAGAAGGTTCCCATAATGTTTGATTGAAATCCAGCCAGTATGCTATTCTGCAAGAAACCAAACCTTTGAATAAAAGATGGAGAGCCAGAATAAAAATACACACATGACAAAACATAGATTTTGAAAGAAATTATCAAGAAAGTTGAGACACATGCATGGATTTGTAGCACTGATATTTGGTCATGAAAATTGCAGTATTCTGTAAACATTGTAAACTAGGCCAGCCCTCAATGATGGACACAACATCAGGTACCAAACATGACAATTGAATACAATGATTAACTGCAAATGCTGATATGTATGATGACAGGTGTGATGGCATCATGACATGTCTGGGTCTACACTGTTTGCACAATCCCTAGGTGACTCATATGCATATCTAATAAAATCTACAAGACATGGTCCTCCATACGTACATGTCTTCAAGCTGAGAACAGTGACTATGGTCACAGCAAAAAGTTAACCCAAGAGATCAACCAACTTCTATGCACTTAAGTGACAACCACTTAAGAATACAATAATATGCCTATAAACAATTGAGACAGACTTTACAATTCCTTATACAATAAATATAATTGTATGTTTGGTATGTGTACATTACTAATAACAGCCATTAGACTATGCCTCTAGATAAATCACATCTGAGTCATGAAAAATGTCTACTTGAGCACAAATTCTTCAGAAAATATTACACAACAATTTACCCCTTCCAATGAAGAATATTCATTTTAAGAAATAATGACACCATGAATACTTGTTAGACTTTTCAATTCCTCATACAATAAATATAATTGTATGTTTGGTATGTGTACATCAGCACAAACTGCATGTTTCCATAAACACACATACATATATACACATATAAAGAATTAGCTTCAGTCATGGCACTGACTTTTTCATTAAGCTTTTACTTGATAATGATTTCATGCAAACGATTAAGTCCCAGATCAGACAGCACCTGTAGAAGCTATTTGAAGTCCCAGATCAGACAACACCTGTAGGAGCTATTTGAAGTCCCAGATCAGTAAGCAACTGTAGGAGCTATTTGAAGACCCATATCAAACAACACCTGTAGGAGCTATTTGAAGTCCCAGATCAGACAATACCTGTGGGAGCTATTTGAAGTCCCAGATCAGACAGCACCTGTAGGAGCTATTTGAAGTCCCAGATCAGACAGCACATGTGAGAGCTATTGAAGTCCCAGATCAGACAACACCTGTGGGAGCTATTGAAGTCCAAGATCGGATAGCACGTGTGGGAGCTATTGATCATGGTCTGCTCTGGTTGCCATTAGACTTATATCACTTCTACAGATTGCACCATGGCCAAAATTATCTTTGTTTGTTCATATGCCAATGAAACAGGTCAGTCCATTAATATTCATAAAGATATTATTTCATTTGCATGAATATTCATTAAAGGATCAAGAAATTCTAAATAAACAATTGCAACCATTTGCTTTGAAATCGAACAAAATATTTCAAAGTGTGATTTTCAAAATGTTAATTTCATACCCAAATACATGTACAATGTATACAAATAAAGACACAAATGCTAAAGGTCCCAGCTACTACAGAGTCTACTACAACAAAATGTTCACCATCAATTTACCGTATCCTCCCTCATAAACGCCCCTTACTTCTGGGGAAAACTAATGATCTACAAGAGGGCCATGAGGCCCTGAAGCGCTCACCTGAGATAACCCACGGGATGGGGCCATTTTTGACCCAAAGGTCATCCTTTGTACACCATAAGGCAAAGCTGCATGCCATTAATTAAAGGTCTAAGTCTTATTGTTTCAGATAAAAATATTATTTTATATTTTACCCATGAAAAACTGATAAGCCCCTGGGCAGGGTCAAGTTTCGCCCGGAGGTCGTAAGTTGAACATTCTTGGCAGAGGACCACAAGGCAAAGCTACATACCAATTATGGAAGGTGTGGATTTTATGGTTTCAGGCACTAAGACTTTTCAAGTTTTTTCTTAAGTAAGTCTATGAAAAATTAATATGCCTAAGGGCGGGCAATTTTTTACCAAAGGGTCATAATTAGTACAATATTGGTAGAGGACTATATGGTTAAGCTGCATGTCAAATATTAAAAGTATTGGCCTTATGGTTTTAGAAAAGAAGATCTTTAAAGGTTTTCCTATATAAGTCTATGTAAAACTGATAAATCCCGGTATGGGGCCATTTTTGGGGTCATAATTTGAACAATCTTGGTAGAGGACTATCAAATAATGATATAACCAAATATCAAAGGTCTGTGCATTTGTTTCAGAGAAGATCTTTAAAGATTTTCCTATAAAAAAACTGAAAAGCCCTGGGGCAAGGCCATTTTTGGTCCGGGGTCATAATTTGAAAATCTTTGAAGAGGACCATTAGATCATGCTACATACTAAATATCAAAGGTCTAGGCCATACAGTTTCAGAGAAAAAGATTTTTAAAGATTTTCCTATGAAAAACTGATAAGCCCTGAGGCGGGCCATTTTTGGTCCGGGGTCATAATTTGAACAATATTTCGTTCCCCCTAGCCACTGATGCTTCTGACAAAATTTGGTTAAAATTGGGTCAACAGTTTCAGAGGAGATATCTTACGAAAATGTGGACGGACGCTGGAGGGATCGCGGTCACAATAGCTCATCCTGAGCCTTTGGCTCAGGTGAGCTAATAAAACAACTCGTACCCTATAATGACTATAGTTTTTGCTCATTTAAAATACAGGTGGTAGGTTAATGCAGATTGATAGCAGTGAAGAAAGTTCCTGCATTGCTTTCATTCTGCATTAGCAACCACCTGTGTAAGGAATGCAAGAATTTACTTTTTTAAAATGTAACGTCCCCGGGAGCATTTATTAGAGATAGTACGGCATATCCTGTTGCAGTTTCGGACAAGATTGTTCTCAAAGTTTTTACAATATATTCCTACATAAAACATGCTGTTTAGTCTTGGCAAGATATGTGTGCAAGGCAATGTTTATGCACTGCTGTTTTAATTATCCTTTTCATGCTTTTCTGCACATTTATTAAAGGCATTAAAAGTAATCTGTCTATAATAAGAATTCTAATGCAACATTTTTGTAACACACATTCTGATTGGTCCATGTGACAAAATTTGCAACATATCAATGTACGATAAACTGTTGGAAACTGAATCATGGCGTCATATTTCATGGCGTCATAATATGACAACAGACAGAAAATATCAAAGGACTTAAAGTGTTGTTTATTTTCAATCATCTAGATCTATGGTTACATCAGAATAGGGATATCCATTGCTTATTTGAAAATTTGCAGCATCATATTTGTGGTTTATATGTCGCAAATAACAATTTTACATGCTCTGCTAACACCGATATACTGCTGCAAATCTAATGCAATGGTTATCCACTAAGTGTTTTGAAAATAAATGATGCTGCTTGGATCTTGGACCATTTCATGAAGAGTTCCCTTCACAACTTATATCGTAAAACACATCTGAGAATTATATTGTAAAACACATCTGAGAATCAATAAAAATATTTTACATCTACAATCATGATTTCAGGTTCTGAAACAAGAAACTGCAATTTACCAAACACATACAGAGTAGCTAAACCCTAATGAAATTTGTAATTGGTAACATTATTACTTTAACATCAAACTTCAACAAATTTAAGTGAATATTTACGTTATTTCACACCCTACTACTTTTTGCTAAACAAACTGCAATTTTATTGCATTTCTATAGAAATCTAAAACGTGACCTGTAATGACACATTGCCTTTAACCTTTACTCCATATACGTGTATATATGCCTTTCTAAGTCTTTGCAAACAGAGCAGACCCAGATCAGATGGCTCCTATAGGAGCCGTGTAATCAGGGCCTGCTCTGTTTGCATATTATCTAATATAGATATGATTCTACAGTTTCTATCATGGCCAACAATTCCTTTGCCCGTATGCTTTTATAACAGTTTATCAATTAATATTCATTATGTCATTACATGTAATTATTACATGAATATTCATGGGGTAACGGATAAACATATGCAATGTCTCTGAGGACGATAGTTGTCCTTGTTTCTAGGTTCAGAATAACAACCATCCCATGGGACCTTACAGATGTTTATGCCGTCAAAAATGTGTAATAACCCTTTTGCCATGAACAAATAAGGAACTCCTACCCAGCCTGGAAGCAATGCTCTTTATATAACGAAAATCAAGCTTATTGATAGACCATCATCAAACTTTTTATAAACTTATTTCAGAATCAGTCCTGAAGGTACTGACATAAAGGTTTTGCAAAACTAAAGCCAAATAAGGAAATGCTTCCACATTCCTAGAGTATATCCTGTTCACCCTAGACAAACAATCTGCAGAAAGTCTGTGTGGTTGGAATCATTACCGTTGTTGATTTAAATGTTTAATTGCAAATAAATCAAATTAAAAATACTTATCTGGAGCATGTGTCTATGTACTCCATCAGCTGGAGCATGTGTCTATGTACTATGGACTCCATCAGCTGGAGCATGTGTCTATGTACTGTGGACTCCATCAACTGGAGCATGTGTCTATGTACTGTGAACTCCATCAACCGGAGCATGTGTCTATGTACTGTGGACTCCATCATCTGGAGAGCATGTATCTATGTACTGTGGACTCCATCATCTGGAGCATGTGTCTATGTACTGTGGACTCCATCAACTGGAGCATGTGTCTATGTACTGTGGACTCCATCAACTGGAGCATGTGTCTATGTACTGTGGACCTCCATAAACTGGAGCATGTGTCTATGTACTGTGGACTCTCCATCAACTGGAGCATGTGTCTATGTACTGTGGACTCCATCAACTGGAGCATGTGTCTATGTACTGTGGACTCCATCAACTGGAGAGCATGTGTCTATGTACTGTGGACTCCATCAACTGGAGCATGTGTCTATGTACTGTGGACTCCATCAACTGGAGAGCATGTGTCTCCATCAGCTGGAGCATGACTGTGTCTATGTACTGTGGACTCCATCAGCTGGAGCATGACTGTGTCTATGTACTGTGGACTCCATCAACTGGATCATGTGTCTATGTACTGTGGACTCTATCAACTGGAGCATGTGTCTATGTATTGTGGACTCCATCAACAAACTCATTAGTATTGTTTGGTTTTTATCGGGGTTTATGTCGTTTTAACAGTATTTCAGTCATATCACGATGTCCAGCTAATTACAGGTAGAGGAAGACAGGTTCTTCTGTGCATCGTTAAACTGCATTGTTTCGTGCACAGAACATCCAGGTAGAACCACCGACCTACCACAAGCCAGCTGGAAGTCTTCCTCACATGAACAAACAAACTGATTACAAAATTTAAATCAATAATAATATTGGAAAACAGATGATACTCTAATAAAGATACCAACACAAATTATAACATTTTGAAACCCTCTAAGCCCTTTACTCCATAAATATAACCCTTTATGCCTCTAGTAAGAGCCATCTGATCAGGGTCTGCTCTGTTTGCTTACTATAATATAAATATGAAACTGCAGTTTCTACCATTGCCAAACATTCCCGTGCCCATGTGCTATTGTAAAAAGTAATCTGATTAATATTCATGTTATCATTATTTCTTACATGAATATTCATGAGGTAAATGGCATAAAACATGTTTTATGAACAAAAACACTGCTCTGCAGTGTGAAGGATGACATTGGGAAGCATCACAGGGTAGAGTACTTGGATATAGGCAACTAGTCTACACCAACATCCTTCCCAGGGCAGCATACAAAAAACATTAGATAATGTAGAGAGTTCAGTTTGACTCAGCTTGAGCAGGCAAGCTCCTCTGGGTCTACACTTTTTTCAAAAGTCGAGATGCCTTTTTCTCTAGTGTTCAAAACTGATCACTACTTTCATAAATTGAAGAATAAAACTAAAACGGTATCTGTCACTACAAAACAAGAGGGCCATGACGGCCCTTAAAAGCTCACTGTATTTTTATTTGAAAAAAACCAGCTACAGATTGGGGCCAATATGAAACCAATGGCCATCATTTTAGGCCCGGAGGTTTAAAGTTGATCAATCTTGGTAGAGGACTATTAGGTAATGATTCATACCAAATATCAAAGGTCTAGACCTTACAGTTTCAGAAGAAGGTTTTTAAAGATTTTCCTATGAAAAACTGATAAGCCCCCCAACCAGACCCATTTTTGCCCCGGTGATTATAATTTGAACAATCTTAGTAGAAAATCATTAGATGATGCTACATACCAAATATCAAAGGTGTAGGCCTTACACTTTCGGAGAAGAAGAATTTTAAAGATTTTCTTATAACAAGAGGGCCAGAATGGCCCTGAAGCGCTCACCAGACAATCAGAGGAGAAGTTTTCACTAGATGTATATGTTTCTATAGAAAACTAGCCAGCCCTGGGACGGGGCCAATTTTGACCCAAAGGGCAAAATTTATATAACATTTGTAGAGGACCTGAACATGAAGCTATGTGCCAAATATGAAAGTTATGAACCTTCCAGTTTCAGAGAAGATTTTCAATGTTTTCACTATATGTTTCTATTGAAAGCTGACCACCCCTGGGGTGGTGGGGCCAGTTTTAACCCCAGGGGCATAATTTAAACAAGGCCATACAAAGTTCTGACTAAAGGCGATCAACTGACCTCTCAAATAATCAATTGTTCCTCTGAACAGGTATGTGTACCCTAGCATTCCAAACTGATTTTTGCATTTGAATATTATTATAAATTATTACATAATAATTTCATATTCATAAGGTTAACTTAATAGTTTAAGTAATACAATTTCATGTTAAAAATTATTTCATAATTTATTTAAAATCTTTAATTCGGCATTCTGTAGTCTTTACATGATTTGCCCTTCTTCTGAACTACAGGGCAGGTTATAATAATGTCATAATGCCAATCACTATTATTAATTAACCCTTCCCTCATATAAACGTGTTTTCACACATTTGAAAACAGAGTAGACCCAGATCAGATGCCTCCTATAGGAGCCATCTGATCAGGGTCTGCTCAGTTTGTTAATGGAATTTTATAGATCTGTTCCTTTAGTTTCTAAAATGGCTACAATGTTCCACCTACTATATTTCATTATAACTATTTTGGCGATGAATATTCAGTAGGTTGTGAAATTTGGAATAAAATGGCTACAATGTTCCACCTCCATACTTCATTTTAACTATTTTGTTCATGAATATGCAGTAGGCATTCAAATTAATAATAAACATAGAACAGGCAAAGGGTTAAGACAGACTCACTGTCACTCCAAGCTACTACATCACCAGCCAGCATACAGGTGCACTAAAAATAGCCACTGGTCATCTCTCACTCCACTGCTTGACCTAACGACCTCTTTATGAGCAAAGATAAGATGCTTAAAAGCGCAGTCAGCTACAAGTTTGCTAGAAAACTGGCCACCCCTGGGGTGTAGCCAATTTTGAGCATAATTTATGTAACTTTTGTAGAGGACCTGAACATGATCGTATGTGCCAAATATGAAAGCTGAGAACCTTCCAATTTCAGAGGAGATGATTTTCAAAGATTTCACTACATGTATTTGTTTCTATTGAAAACTGTCTACCCCTGGGGCGGGCCAGTTTTAACTATATGTTTCTATAGAAAACAATGCATCCCTGGGGCGGGGCCAATTTTGACTCCAGGGACATAATTTATATAACTTTTGTAGAGGACCTACAGATGATGCTATGTGCCAAAGATGAAAGCTGAGACCCCTGTAGATTCAGAGGAGAAGAATTTTAAAGGTTCAAATTGTTGACAACGAACGACGGCCGACGGATGACGCACGCCGACGGATGACAGAGACATCAGGCAATCACAAAAGCTCACCCTGAGCACTTCGTATTCTGGTGAGCTAAAAAATTGATAAGCCCTGGTGCGGGGCCATTTTTTGGCCTAGGTGTACTAATTTGAAAAATCTTGAACCATTAAAGGATGTTACATACCAAATATCAAAGGTATAGCCCTTACAGTTTTAGAGAAGATGTTTAAAGATTTTCCAACGAAAAACTGATAAGCCCTAGGACAGGGCCAGTTTTGGTCCGGAGGTGATAATTTGAACAATCTTTGTACAGGACCATTAGATCATGCTACATACCACATAGCATAGGTCTAGGCATGAAAGTTTAAAAAACGAAGATTTTTAAAGATTTTCCTATGAAAAACTGGTAAGTCCTGGGGTGGGGCAATTTTCGACCCAGGGGTCATAATTTGACCAATCTTTGTAGAGGACATTAGATGATGCTACATACCAAATATCAAAGGTCTAGGCCTTACAGTTTCAGAGTTTTGAAGATTTTCCTGCGAAAAACTTATAAGCCCCGGGGCGGGGCCATTTTTGGTCCAGGGCTCATAATTTGAACAACCTTAGTAGAAAACCATTAGATGATGCTACATACCAAATATCAAAGGTCAAGGCCTTTTAAATTCGGGTAAGAAGATTTTTTTTAAAGATTTTACTATGAAAAACTGATAAGCCCAGGGGCAGGGCCAGGTTTGGTCTGGCAGTGATAATTTGAAAATCTTTGTAATGGACCATTATATGATGCTTCATACCAAATATCAAAGCTCTAGGCCTTACAGTTTCAGAGAAGAAGATTTTTAAAGCTTTTCCTATGAAAAACTGATAAGTCGCGGGACGGGGCCATTTTTGGTCCGGGGGTAATAATTTGAAAATCTTTGTAGAGGACCATTAGATCATAGTACATACCAAATATCAAAGCTCTAGGCTTTGTGGTTTTGGAGAAGAAGATGTTAAAATAAATTGTTTATGACGCACATCGCACGACACCAGACGCCAAAGACAGCCCCCTCACAATACACAAAGTGCCAGGTGAGCTTAAAAAGACATTTTCAAACAATGTAGAAATATAACAATTTCGCTAATTAACAAATTTGAGCATTTTCAGTAGAAATTTTGGTACAATGTATAGACAAAAACTGTAGAATTGGATATAATTCCATAAGCAAAAACAGCTGGCTCTGATCAGACAGCTCATATACAACAAGGTGTTTCTTTAACCCTTTCCCTGTTCTATGTTAATTTCAAATTTCAATACCTACTGAATATTCATAGACAAAATAGTTATAATGAAATGTGGAAGGTGGTACATTATAGCCATTTTAGAAAGTGAAGACACAGATCTTTCAAATTCTATTAGCAAACAGAGTAGCCCTGATCAGATGGCTCCTCTAGGAGCCGTCTGATCTGGGTCTACTCTGTTTGCAAATGCGTGAAAACACGTTAATATGAGGGAAAGGCCCTTTACTCCATAAATATGCCTTTCTTACGCCTTTGCAAACAGAATAGATCCATGCACTGTTTGCTTATGACATACCGTAATAGACATGATTCTACAGTGTCTGCCTTAGCCAAAACTTCCTGTGTCCATATGCTATTATAACAATTTAATCGAATTAATATTCATGGCGTAATTTTTTACATGAATATTCATGGAGGAAAGGGTTATGGGAAGGAGTTGAGACATCCAACTGAAACATGACATCTGATCCAAACATGACATCTGATCCAAACATGACAGCTGATCCAAACACGACATCTGATCCAAACATGACATCTGATCCAAACAAACATGACATCTGATCCAAACAAATATGACATCTGATACAGGTTTGCTTCATTTACAGTGGAGGGAAATGTACAAACTGATGAGTGACAAACAGTCCAGACACTAGTCATGTCAAACCTAGTCCAGACACTAGTCATGTCAAACCTAGACCAGACACCAGTCATGTCAAACCTATCAAATTGTAACTTATCACATCTAAAGTACTTGCAAATATCTAACGCCACATGAACTGTGATGCTAGCCAAATATCAACCCTCATATGGAATTCTTAAATCCGAATAAAAACATCAAACATGCTAAACAAAGCATAAATTGAAGGAATGGAGAACAAAGGTCCTTTTTTCTTGGAGTGGTTCCAATATAAAAACTAAGCTCTTTCTGCATTTGATAAAAACATTTTCAATATACCAGTCTATTACTGTTTTTCAATGCATGCCTATAGTTCTGTTTATTTACAAGTGGCACACATTTTTGGTCACAGCTTTGTACCGTGCTTCATTTCAGCTGCCTTAATTTTCTGATCACCGCTCACCTCCACTCTTTCTTCTTCATCATCTGGAACTGGAGGCCTCTTTTTGGCTGCAGGTGAACTGTCCTCAGCTTCAGTTTCACCATTTTCTGCCTGCCTCGCCAGGAGTGTGTCCTCAGTCTTAAGGCTGTCACAATTTTCCTCATTGTCCTTGCTTGTGATAGAGTCTTCTTTTGACTTATCCTCATTCTTAATTCGTTTAACTGTTGTCTTTCCTTCTGGTTTACACTTGTTGTCATCTCCAGATGCCTTGATTTTTGGTTTTGATTCTGTTTCACTGGCATCTGTGTTTTTGGTTCCTTTGTTCTTCTTTCTGTCCTTTAATTCATTTAATTCTGAATTAAAAAAAAGAAAAGAACAAAATTATCACTAGCGGCTCTTATCGTAATAATGGACTGCCAAAAGAAATCAATTGTAGTTGAACGTCATCAAAGTTACTTCATGGTAATTCAGGAAAAGCTTGCTTTCATGCCCTATGTTTCAATGTAATATCAACCAAACTTGGGTTATTGTGCAGATACTTTAACCCATTCCCTCATAGGCTATGTTTAGACCCATACTCATAGGCCATGTTTAGACCCATATTCCCTCATAGGCTATGTTTAGACCCATTCCCTCATAGGCTATTTTAAGACCCATTCCCTTATAGGCTATGTTTAGACCCAATCACTCATAGGCTAGTTTAACACCCAACCTCTTTAAAAAAAATCTACTGAAAAGGAGCATTTACTAGAGAAAATGGAAATTCTAGAATTATGTAGTTTTGAAACCATTGTGATAAATAAGAGTATTTTGTTCCTATGGAGCCAATGCTCTATTTATAACAATGGTTTCAAAAATTAGATTTATATGCGTAACATCTGTTTTAGTTAGTAACATTTACCTGCTATAAAAATCTGCTTTAACTTACATATATCTACTACTTGTGATCAGAAACAAAAAGAAAGTCCCAATACCGCATATTAAACCGCACCAACAGCAGATACATTGGATATGCAGTTAGCCACAACCAAACCCCAATATTACTCATAGCTGTTTAACTTTAAAAACTTAGATGAACATACAGCAGAGTGGGAGGAGGAACTTTCTTTCATAGCAGGTAAGTATTTCTAACTAAAACAGATTTTACTCATAAAAATCTAATTTTAGTAGTAAAATACCTTACTTGCTATAAAATCTGCTGACTGGAAGGTACACAATTTATATACATGTATACACTATTGTTGTCAAGCAGATTCCCTGTTCCAATCTCAGAGAGGAATTCTTCAATATCTTCGTTAAGCTTTTTCGGAGTGTAGTAACTCAATATCTAGTCATTGAATTCCATTGGTCAAGATGTAAAATAGAACAGAAGTCCAAGACTGGTCTAGATGACACACAGACAACATTTGATCCTGGGACGCCTCAAAAGAATGTAGACAGAAAGAAGAACTATTCTTCCAAGTAGCTGCACTGAGAATATCATCCAAGAGGGCATAATTAGCAAGGTCCTATGAGGCAGAAAGAGCCCTAAGTTTGTTAGGGGGGATCTAGAAGAATTAAAGATCTCGGTCATAAAGATCTGAATATGCTAGACAGATGACAAGCAATCCATCTAGAAATGGATGAGGCAGATGTCATTTTTGCCTTTAATAGGAATATAAAGTCCCTTTTTCTGAGCTCAAGAGTTTTTAACTCTGTTCAGAAAGAACCTAATAGCCCTGACTGAGCATAGAGTACAATCAGGATCTGAGTGATCAAGATCCTTCGAAAGACTAGGCACCACAAAATGATCAGCGGTGACCAAAGGAAGCTGAGACTTATCGAGATGCCTCTCTTGACACATAAGGGAACCAGAACCAACTCAGTTCCATAGCAAAGAGTCAGAAGCAGAGATATGTGTTGCTCAATGCTGCCAGACCAGGTCACTAAGCAAGGATCAAATACAGCAAACAAAAGGGGAGTATCAGCAGATACATGCTCTGCAGAAAATGAGTTGCTCCGTGCCCGAACCGGGCTGTTGACGTCACTGAGCAGGAGGTCTCATTGCGAGAACCACTCATGTGATAGCAGAAAGAGAAGAGAGGAGAGGCCAAAAGGCCAGGATCTCTCAAAGAACCTGGGGGCCTGACCAAAGGGGGACTGATTGGCTAAATCCGTGGAAGAGCCAGAAACAGCAGCAGTAGAAGCCAAAGCCTTAGAACTGTCTTTGCTGGTAGAAGTATGTTTAGACACATACCACCTGCAGCTACTTGCTGGAGTTTGTCTGTACATTTAGCACTAATCGAACAGAGCAAGGCTGTGGTACAACCACAGCAGCCGATACAAACCAGCTCATAGCAGTCCCAGGCAGTACCGCCAGTGGCTACTTGCCGGAGTTTCTCAGTACATTAAGCACTAATAGAACAGAGCGAGGCTGTGGTACAACCACAGCAGCTGAGACAAACCAGCTCATAGCAGTCCCAGGCAGTACCGCCAGTGGCTACTTGCCGGAGTTTGTCAGTACATTTAGCACTGATAGAACAGAGCGAGGCTGTGGCACATCCACAGCAGCTGAGACAAACCAGCTCATAGCAGTCCCAGGCAGTACCGCCAGTGGCTACTTGCCGGAGTTTGTCAGTACATTTAGCATAAATAGAACAGAGCGAGGCTGCGGTACATCCAAAGCTGCTGAGACAAACAAGCAGCTCATGGCAGTCCCAGGCTACATGAAAATGGCCGCAGTGTGTCTGACTTTGACCTTGTTTTTCTTTCAGTATGACCTGGGGAAAATCAAACTTACAACAGGGGAAAAATGCAAAGAATATTTAAGTATGAGAAGCGAGCATATTCCCTGAATAATATTGCTGAAGAAATGGGTTCAAAAACACTAAAAACCAGTAACAAGCAGCCCATGAAAAGAGAGAAATGTGTGACTCCCCCCCAGATCTTGACCTGAAACAGCTATGAGTAATATTGGGTTTTGGTTATGGCCAATTGCATATCTGCTGTCTAGTGTGACACACCTTGAGGTATTATATATGGTATCTCGACTTTCTTTTTGTTTCCGGTCACAAGTAGCGGACATAAGATCAAGCAGATTTTATAGCAGGAAAGGTATTTTGCTACTAAAAGTGCCTTTTACAGAGGCATCAAAAGCTGTCATTCAGGGTGTGGCTTAATCCTTTATTCCATATTGCTGCCTTTTTATGCATTTGCAAACAGAGTTGACACAGATCAGATAGTACCTGTAGGAGTTGTCTAATCAGGCTCTGCTCTATTTGCTTAAATGTGACAGACCTGATCTACACTGTCTGCAAGGCAGAAATTCTCTTGCTTCATTGGGCTTCACTTGGTTAATATTGATAAACTCAAACATTGGGTTCAGGGTTAGGGTTAGAGTTAAGGTTAGGGTTATGATTAACCCATTCCTCCATAGGCTATTTTTAGATCCAACCACTTTGAATAAATCTACTGAAAAGGAGCATTTAAACTAGAGAAAAGGAATATTTTAGAATGTTGTAGTTTGAAACCATTGTGATAAATAGAGCATTTGCTCCTATAGGAGCAAATGCTCTATTTATCACAATGGTTTCATAAAGTGACTTTTACAGAGGCATAGAAAGGCGTATTTATGAAAGAAAGGTTAAGGCTAGGGTTAGAGTTAAGGTTAGGGTTAACCCTAACCCTACATGAATGTTAATGAAATAAAGGGTGAATGTTTTACTAATAAAACCTGTCTCAAATGGAGCTGAAAAGCAAACCAAATGCAATTCTACAAATATAATATAACAAACAAATACCTTTTCTGACATCTACGATGTCATTAGGCTGCATACATTTTACAATCTGATATTACAACCAGAAAAACTATAAAATGAAACTACCTGCATCTTCCAAATTTGTATATATTTAGATATAATCACAAGATGTAATACTCCATTACAGAAAAAGTATAGTTGTACTTTTCTTCAGAATATCTATATTGCAAAGTTGGAAGACAAAATACATGTACATAGGTCTATCTATCTATGACATTAGGCATATATCAACTCTGTACACTAAGTAACATTTCGTCTGCAACAATTGTCGTCTGCTTCAATCTCATTTCTTTGCAAAAATATGTTCAGAGTGCCAAACAGTTTAAATCCTGATCATCATGCAGCGTCTCATCTGGATCCAAACTGTTGGAAAAGATAATCATTGTTTTGCCTCTAGTTTGCAAAGAGTTAAGGACGGTGCCATGCTATAATATTGGATGACCCAAGCTTTATGATAAGGGGACATGTTTTTGACATAAATGAAATTGGGTTAAAGCTATGCAAGCATTGAAGATCTTGACCAGCCAAAGAACAAGACATGAAAAGTTGTATCAATTATTTAAAATCTCACCATCAACCCTGTTTGAGCGACTTACAAAAAGGTTTAACTATTGTTCTCGAGCATTTTCCTAACTTAATATTCTAATCCTAATATTAACACAAGAAGTTTTTCCAATGGCACAAACTGTACAATCAGATCTATATTATTCCATAAGCAAACAGAGTAGACCCTGATCAGACAGATCCTACAGGAATCAACCGATCAGTGTCTACTTTGTTTGCAAAGACGTTAAAAGGCATATTTAGGTAAAGGTAAAGGTAAAGGTGAGGTTTATAGTCTGGAACTACATACAATGTACATATTCTCCCGACTTCACAATTTACCCCCTGATCACTGGGTTATAAGTCGGCCATTAACACTCGGCGCCTAAGGCAGCCATGGCACATTGACTTATTTCCCTCACAGGTACCCATTTATACACCTGGGTGGAGAGGAGCAAACCTGGGATGCATTTTTTGCTCAGAAAAATTCTGATAGTCCGATGGCAGGATTCGAACCGGGGACCCTTCAATCCCAAGTCTAACGTCCTACCACTGGACCACCACTCCCACATATTTATGGAGTTACAGTAAAGGGTAAAGCTGAAATTCACATGCTAACGATCATTATATTGAAAACAAACCAACCTGTGCCTCCACCTTCACTGGAAACTGGGAAGTACTGTCGTAAGTTCTTTTCATATACATCCACATCTCCGATCAGAAATACACAGAAAATGATTCTCTCAACCTACACATAAAACAGTGTTTCAAGCAACCAAATAACATATTCTCCCTAATAAACACATTCACTCTAATAAATGCCCCCTTACTTCTGGAAGGGGTGAAACTAGTGATCAATCAAACAACTTATACTCTATTTAATTACCATTCAATAAAGAAAGATAGGTTTTTCAAAATACAGATAGAAACTTAATGCAGACAGAGCAATGCAGAAAGCTCCCTGTGAGGCTTTCTGCATTGCTTTAATTCTGCATTAAGCAATCCCTCTGTGTACAAAATGTAAGACTCCATTTCAACAAGATGTGTTTGTGAAACACTATGCCCCCTCAATATGATATTTGACCCTGAAGGATGACCTTGATCTTGACATGTCACTCCTCAAACTGTGCAGCTTCATGGGGTACACATGCATACCAAATATCAAGTCTGTATCTCTAATGGTTCAAAAGTTATGGCCAATGTTAAAAGTTGGTGACCTTTGACCATGAAGGATGACCTTGACATGTCACCCCTCAAACTGTGCGGCTTCATGAGATACACATGCATACCAGTATCAAGGCTGTATATCTACTGGTTCAAACGTTATGGCCAATGTTAATGACCTTTGACCTTCAAAGATGACCTTGACCTTGACATGTGCAGCCAAATAAGAAACACATATATACAAACTATCAAGTCTGTATCTCTACTGGTTCAAAAGTTATGGCCAATGTTAAAGTCGGTGACCTTTGACTCTGAAAGATGACTTTGACCTTGACATGTCACCCCTAAACTGTGCAGCTTCATGACATACACATGCATACCAAATATCAAGTCTGTATCTACAGGTTCGAAAGTTATGGCCAGTGTTAAAGTTGGTGACCTTTGACCCTAAAAGATGACCTTTACCTTGACATGTTGCCCCTCAAAATGTGCAGCTTCATGAGATACACATGCATACCAAATATCAAGACTCTATCTCTATTGGTTCAAAAGTTATGGCCAATTTGAAGTTGGTGACCTTTGACCCTGAAGGATGACCTTGACATGTCACCCCTCAAACTGTGCAACTTCATGAGATACACAAGTATGCCAAATATCAAGCCTCTATCTGTACTAGTTCAAAAGTTATGGCCAATGTTAAAGTCAGTGATTTGACCCATATGTTTGACCTCTGACCTTTAAGGGTGACCTTGACCTTTACATGTCACACCTCAAAATGTGCGGCTTTATGAGATACATATGCATGCCAAATATCAAGTTTCTATCTGTACTGGCTCAAAAGTTACGACCAATGTTAAAGTTACAGACAAACAGACAATTTGACCTTTGACCCTGAAGAATGACCTTGACATGTCATCCCTCAAAATGTGCAGCTTCATGAGATACACAAGCATGCCAAATATCAAGTCTGTATCTTTACTGGTCCAAAAGTTATGGCCAATGTTAAAGTCGGTGATTTGACCCATATATTTGACCTCTGACCTTGAAGGATGACCTTGACATGTCACCCCTCAAAATGTGTGGCTTTATGAGATACATATGCATGCCAAATATCAAGTCTCTATCTGTACTGACTCAAAAGTTATGACCAATGTTAAGGTTGCGTTAAAGTTACAGCCAAAAAAAACAGATAATTTGACCTTTGACCCTGAAGGATGACCTTGACCTTGACATGTCACCCCTCAAAACGTGCAGCTTCATGAGATACACAAGCATGCCAAATATCAAGTCTCTATCTGTACTGGTCCAAAAGTTATGGCCAATGTTAAAGTCGGTGATTTGACCCATATATTTGACCTCTGACCTTGAAGGATGACCTTGACCTTGACATGTCACCCCTCAAAAGGTGCGGCTTTATGAGATACATATGCATGCCAAATATCAAGTCTCTATCTGTACTGGCTCAAAAGTTATGACCAATGTTAAAGTTGCTGACAAACAAACAGACAGGGCAAAAACAATATGCCCCCCAGATTTGATCTGGGGGGCATAATAAAAAATTTATGCCCCAGGGGGGCTTCTAAGAGAGAATACAGTATTGAGTTATACCGATATCATATGACACAAGTTCAACTATAAATGTATCCATACAGAACATGGATGCCCAAATTACAGTAAAACCTCGATTATTCGAATTTTCTGTATAGAAGAATTTAGATCCTTTTAGGCAGGTGGCTGCTTAACGCATGGTGAAAGTCATGCATCAAGACTTTCACCATGCATTAAGCTGCCACCTGTCTTAAAGATCGATTCTAATACGAATTTTAGTGTTCGAATAATTGGGATTTTACTGTACGTAGACAATAGTTTTAACTCTAGCACCATTAGCAGTGCTGACATAATGATCAACCAATCTATAAATTTATTAACTCTACTTTTGGAGTTATGCATGGCATATAACAACAGAATTAAATTAATGAATACTCATTAAGTGAACAATTGCACCTATATGTTACACATGTACAATAGAACCTCTCTACAATGACCATCAAAATGAGGTTTACGTTTGGGTCTTTCAGACAGGCGGTAGCTGAATGCAAGATGAGTTATGCAGTTCTCACAGGAACTTTCTGCATTACTTTTGTTCTGCATTAAACAGTCATCTGCTTTCAAAGACATCCATGCTTCTTCTTTAAGTGGACATTGTGGAAAGTGTCACTGTTTTAGAGAACCTGTGTGTGATGAGGCTAAAGTGGTCATTGTAGTCTACTGCATTAGAGAACCTGTGTGTGATGAGGCTAAAGTGGTCATTGTAGAAAGGGTCTAATGTATTAAAGAACCTGTGTGTGATGAGTGGTCATTATAGAAAGGTTCTATTGTATTAAAGAACCTGTGTGTGTGTGTGTGTGATGAGGCTAAAATGGTCGTTATATAAAAGGTTCAACAGTATTACACTGTGAGTGATAAGTGGTCATTGTAGAAAGGTTTTACTGTATTCAAGAACCTGTGTGTGATAAGTGGTCAATGTAGAAAGGTTTTACTGTATTCAAGAATGTGTGTTAAATAAGTGGTCATTGTAGAAAGGTTTTACTGTATTAAAGAACTTGTGTGTAATAAGTGGTCATTGTAGAAAGGTTTTACTGTATTCAAGAACGTGTGTGTGATAAGTGGTCATTGTAGAAAGGTTTTACTGTATTCAAGAATGTGTGTTGGATAAGTGGTCATTGTAGAAAGGTTTTACTGTATTCAAGAACGTGTGTGTGATAAGTGGTCATTATAGAAAGGTTTTACTATATTCAGGAACCTCTGTAATAAGTGTTCATTGTAGAAAGGTTTTACTGTATTCAAGAACCTGTGTGTAATAAGTGGTCATTGTAGAAAGGTTTTACTGTATTCAAGAACCTGTGTGTGATAAGTGGTCATTATAGAGAGGTTTACTGTATTCAGGAACTTGTGTGTGATAAGTGGTCACTGTTAAAAGGTTCAACTGTATTCAAGAACCTGTGTGTGATAAGTGGTCATTGTAGAAAGGTTTTACTGTATTCAAGAACCTGTGTGTGATAAGTGGTCATTGTAGAAAGGTTTTACTGTATTCAAGAACTTGTGTGTGATAAGTGGTCATTGTAGAAAGGTTTTACTGTATTCAAGAACCTGTGTGTGATAAGTGGTCATTGTAGAAAGGTTTACTGTATTCAAGAACCTGTGTGTGATAAGTGGTCAATGTAGAAAGGTTTACTGTATTCAAGAACCTGTGTGTGATAAGTGGTCATTGTAGAAAGGTTTACTGTATTCAAGAACCTGTGTGTGATGAGGCTAAAGTGATGTGAAACTTTTTATTTCCAGATTTTGTATCAAGCCCGAACCAATCTAATGCATTTTGTGTCTAAAGCGAGCAATCAATATTGATATAGGATACCCAGTATGCAGTATGTAATAATCTGTATCTTGCTATGTGCAACAAAACTACCATGTAGACACATATTGGGTCAAGATCATGCAAGCAGTACAAACTTATTCAAGCTAAGCTGTCAGCCCATAGTTTCTGCAAAAGTTATTCATGTCATAAAAGGCTTAAAATTTAGCAAGCAAGTTTCAGCTGCCAAGTTTTCATTGCAGGATGAGAGTTTAGAACAGCAAAACCTATTTTACGTTACCACTGACTAATTAACCCTTTCCCTGTTAAATATTAATGTAAAAAATAATGAAATCATGAATATTCATTAGCTGTCAGAGTTTTTATAGTTAATGCTCCTTTTGGGTAGATTTATTCAAAGTGGTTGGATCTAAAAATAGCCTATGAGGGAATGAGTTAATAAAGGTTTCCTTTCTGTGCATGATGTGAAATAAATACACAGACATTTATCTTGTACACATGCAGTATGGACATATCCCAAGAATGGTCTCCCTATTTAACCCTTTGCTCCATAAATATTCATGCAGCAGCAAGAAATAATGACATCATGAATATCAATTAACTGATTTTTATAATGGCAAGTGATTTTTTTCTAATGGCAGAAACTGCAGAATCAGATCTATGCTATTTCATATGCAAACAGAGCAGATCCTGATTAGACAGCTTCTACAAAAAGTCATATATTCTGGTTATATTCTGTTTGAAAAGGCATCAAAATGTGTATGTATGGAGTATAGGGTTAAAATCTTCACGCCTTGCTATTAGTTACATGTACTTACATAATCTTTGTTGTCCTTATCTAGAAGCCAATCTCTAACAGTTTTCATCACAACTGGGGTAGCTTTCACCACATCATACCCTATGAAGAAAAGCAAATGAAACTAGAACTATCACTGAAGGTGATTAATACCCCCACAAACGTGACTGTCAAATGAAAAGGCTTTGCACAATTCCAAGGGGCATAACTGTAAGGAAAAAAATAAACTGGAAAACTATAATTGGATGCGCATGTCCTCTTTATGATAAAACATCATGTCAAGTTTCATTGGATTCCAGTCAGCCTTTACTTAGAAACAGCGTAGAATAAGAGTCAACAGAAGGACCAGCACAAAACTTTTAAACAAAGGGGCATAACTATGTAAGAAAATAAATCATCTGGAAAACTTTAACTGGATGTGCATGTACTCTTTATGACAAAGCATCATGTCAAGTTTCATCGGAATCCAGTAAGCAGTTGCTAAGAAACGGCACGAAAAAAGTCAACAGACTTACCAACAGACCAAAATTCAAAGGGGCATAACTATGTAAGGAAACAGATAAACTGTAAAACTATAATTGGATGGGCATCTCCTCTTCATGATAAAGTATCATGTCAAGTTTCATATGATTCCAGTCAGCAGTCGCTGAGAAACAGTACGGAATAAAAGTCAAGAGACAGACCAACACAAAAAATTTAAACAAAAGGGCATAACTCTGTAAGGAAATCAATGAGCTTGAAAATTACAATTGGATGCACATGTCCTCTTCATGCTAAAGCATCGTGTCAAGTTTCATTGAATTCTAGTCAGCGGTTACTGAGAAACCGTGCGGAAACAAAAGTCAACAGAACAACACAAAAAATTTAAACAAAGGGGCATAACTCTGTAAGGAAATCACTGAGCCGGAAAATAATAATTGGATGCACATCTCCTCATCATGATAAAGCATGATGTCAAGTTTCATTGAATTCTAGTCAGAGGTTACTGAGAAACCGCGCAGAAACAAAAGTCAACAGACTGACCGTACGACAGACCAACCGACCGACAAGGTGACTCCTATATACCCCCCAAACTTTGTTTGTGGGGGTATAACTAGAATTGTTTTGATACAAAAACTGATGTCTCCCCCTATCCCCCCCCCCCCCCCCCCCCCCCCCAACATACCCCATGTAAAATAATTCAAAGTCCCATAACTCTGAAGAAAATCATCGAACCGGAACATGAATAGGATATGCACAACTATTCATGGTGCCGATCAATACTATGAAGTTTCATGAAAAGCTGATCAAAGATTTTGGAGAAACAGCACAGACAACTTAAAATTGGACGGACGGATGGGCATTCTCACAGATTAAATTTTATGTGACTATTCTTTTGTTCAAAATAGTCACATAAAATGAAAGTTTAGTCACATAAAAAGAAAAGCACAAATAAATATTTTGTTCTCAGTGTCAAATAACCATCAATCTGTGTGAGCAGAAGGACGAATATGGCCCACAAAAACAATATGTCTTCCCAGTATAGCATATTTCAAGAGGAGTACCAGTATAGCATATTTCAAGAGGAGTACCAGTATTCTAAAATACAAATTAATATATCAGAGGTCAACTGAGTAAAACTGACTTACATATATAGTACAGAATACAGTATACTTAACCCTTTCCCTCATATAAATGTGTTTTCACGCATTTGCAAACAGAGTAGACCCAGATCAGACGGCTCCTATCGGCACCACTTTCCATATTTCATTATAGCTATTTTGTTCATTAATATTCAGTAGGTATTGAAATTTGAAATAAACACAGAACAGGGAAAGGGTTACTGCTATGATAGCACACAGTCTGGATTCAGATAAGACACTACATAATGCAGTGTCCCATCAGGATCCATATTGTTTGACAATGACCATATTTTTGGAAAGAAATAAGAGAAATTTTATTATTAAGAACTGAAGCAGACAACAATTGTTGCAGATGAAAAATTGTTTAGAGTTAACTCCTGTATAAGAATGTGTTGTCTGATGAGACACAGATCATATTGTTGACAAAACACAGCTTATTGTTGACAAGACACAGAGCATATTGTTGGTGAGACATAGCATATTGTTGACAAGACACAGAGCATATTGTTGACAATACACAGAACATATTGTTGACAACACACAGAGCATATTATTGACAAGACACAGAACATATTGTTGACAACACACAGAGCATATTGTTGACAACACACAGAGCATATAGCATATTGTTGACAACACACACAGCATGTTTTTGAATATTATGTTTAGTCATGAGTGACATACTACCCTTAACCTTTTATTTACTAAAGAGATATTCATGAAAGAAATAATGGCATTATGAATATCAATAAGCTGAATTTTATATAATGAATGTGAACAAGATAACTTTTACTATGGCAGAATCTGCATCAAGTCTATATTATTCCAAAAGTAACCAGAGCAGACCCTAATCAGACAGCTCCTGTGGTAGCTGTCTGTGCTCGGTCTATTCTGTTTGCAAATGTGTAAATATTGGTTTTTATTAAGTAAGGGCTGTTTGAACCCTGTGGTGGGAACATCAAACTTTCACACATTGAAAAAAGAATTAACTCTGATCAGCTGTTACACAATTGAATCTGCTGTCACAATTTATAAATCAGCTGTCACATAATTTTGAATCAGCTGTCACACAATTGTATCAGCTGTCACACAACTGTATCAGCTGTCACACAATTTATAAATCAGCTGTCACACAATTGGTCCAGATCTTAACTACAATTGCAATATGCAAAGGCAGGTTTTCACACAGAGGTCTCATCTAAAACTTAACAATAACAAGATCACTTGGAAATTGAAGGAATACAATAATGAATCCTACAACTGTCATGATTCTACACATTTGTTCACTTGATAAAAGTTAACATACCATAAATTCCAGTTGATATGCAAGGTAAGGCCTGAAAAAGTGAAACATACATCTTTCTCATGATGCTTATCAAGAACTCTACCTAGGTAACAGACTACTTAAGGCCTGGTCACAACCCGCCGTGCATGTTTTTAGCATGTACGTTTTTTGGGGAGGCCAGGGCTGCTACGTTTTTCTGTAAACGTGGGGAAGAAGTAGCAAATGCAGGGAGGAGCGCACGTCACACGCACGGTTGCGCAAGGTGTACGTACGTGGCACGCACGACAGCCTCGCCCTGGCGGTTGCGTGCATCGTACGTTGCACGCGCGGTAAGTGAGTTAAAAGTGCTTACAATGTGCTCACAATGTAGATCTCCGTGCGTTTGCCACATTATCGTACCGAGGCCGTACGGCCCACGTGCTGCTCACGTACGGTCGACGTGAGTTTTGGCAGTTCATTGGACAGTAGAACTGGGTAAGTGCCGAGTGAGCACAGACCACGTACTTATCATGTGCGCAACACGCACGTGCTAAGTGCGCCGTCTGTAGAGCAAGCGACTGTGGGGAAAAAGATTAAAACACTAACGGAGTCAGTACGTTGTGCGCACGTGGGCTGTAGAAGCATGTGTGTCACCCGTACATTGGTGAATCCGTAGCCCAAACGCAGCGAAAGTTTGGCATGCACTAAAAGTGCTACGGCGTGTCTGCGTGCTCCTAAATCCGTACGGAGGCCGTACTCACCACGTACGGATCCCCAAAATTTCCCCACGTTTTTGCACGTAGACAACATGCACTTGCACGTACGACGGGTTGTGACCACCGCTTTACTCATAATACATATCTAGAAATCTACCCAGGTTACAGACTAGAACTCTACCCAGGTTATGGACTAGAACTCTACCCAGGTTACAGACTAGAACTCGACCCAGGTAACAAACTAGAACTATACCCAGGTTACACACTAGAACTCTACCCAGGTTACAGACTACTTCGTTCCATTCTGCTATTGTAAAATCATCTGATCTATATTTATAACAAATTTCAATATCTACTGAATATTCATAGACAAAATAGATATAATGAAATATGGTAAGTGTCATCTGCAAAAAGTGTTGTCTGCTTCAATTTCGGGGGGGGGGGGGAGAAAGAGAGAGAGAGAGAGAGACACACACACACACACACACACAGACAGACAGAGATAGACATAGAGAGACACACAGAGAGAGACACACAGACAGACAGGGACAGAGAGACAGACAGACACAGAGAGACACACACACACACACACAGAGACAGATAGACAGACAGACAGACAGACAGAGAGAGACATACAGAGAGAGAGACAGACATAGAGAGAGAGAGAGAGAGAGAGAGAGAGAGAGAGAGAGAGAGAGAGAGAGAGAGAGAGAGAGAGAGAGAGAGAGAGTGAGACAGACATACATACATACATACATACATACAGACAGACAGACAGACAGACAGACAAACAGACAGACAGACAAACAGACAGAGAGACAGAGATAGACGGAAGACACAGAGAGAGAGAGAGAGAGAGAGAGAGACACACACACACACACACAGAGACAGACAGACAACCTGAGCCCAATATACCAACTCCCAAATATTTTACTGTGGGAGAATAAAAGAGGTGTAATGGTAAAATATGCAATTTTAACAAATAGTAAGGGCATATAAATCTACGACTACTAACTCCTCACTGCTCATAATCAACCCTCGCTGAGATCTTGTGGCCATTAAATTCTAATCAGGATTGAAACAATTTAACACTCTGACAGCAGTTTATAAGAGAAAAAGAAATACATACATTAACCCATTCCTCCATAGGCTATTTTTTAGATCCAACCACTTTGAACAAATCTACTGAAAAGGAGCATTAACTAGAGAAAATATTTTTTTTTAGAATTCTGTAGTTTGAAACCATTGTGATAAATACAGCATTTGCTCCTATTGGAGCAAATGCTCTATTTATCACAATGGTTTCAATAGGTGATTTTTACAGAGGCTTAGAAAGGCATATTTATGGAGGAAAGGGTTAACTTACAGAATTGCATCAGACAACATTTTTTGCAGAAAGTTAATAGATGTATATATGTCTAACTGCAAACAAAAATGGTGACTAAGAGGATCTTACCAACTAGTCAGTCAGTTAATACTAACCGAGCTCCAGATTAGATGTGTAAATTAAAACATTTTTAAGACTAACTTCTCTTTATTTCTCCATCAAACCCTATGTAGTGACCACTCTTTAGAATAGTCTCTTTGAGACGAGTCTAAGGAGTAGTCCCAACATAGGGTTTGGTGGAGAAATGACGATTTTAGTATTTTATTTGTGTATGTACCTTTATCTGTAGCTCTGATACTAACAAACATAAACTAGAGGTTTTTGTCAAAAAAACGGATGTCTCCCCTCTAATAAAAACAATATGTAAAGGGAAATCACTAAAAATGTTATGGTCTTGATGAATGATACTTCCCCTCATTATGCGTTTTCCACACTACATTTTTCAAGAAGAAAATGATAACAGCTAATAACTCCAAAAATACTGATACCAGATTTATGGCCCTTGTGCATGACACTTACTTTCATCATGCTCTTTAAATAAAATGTCATTCCAATAGCATCAGTCAAACAGGAGTTATTGATCGGCCAAAAAATGTAACAAAGGGCAATAACTCCAAAAGTATTGAAGCCAGAATTATGGCCCTTGTTCATGACACTTTCTCTCATCATGCTCTTTCCATGTATGAAGTTTCAATACGATGGCAAGAGCCATGTAGGAGTTATCGTCCGGACAAGAAAGAATTAAACAAATGTACAAGGGGCAATAACTCTAAATTTATTGAAGCTCGAGTTAAGGATCTTATGCATGACACTTTCTCTTATTATGATCGTTCCATTTATGAAGTTTCACTCCAATGGCATGTGTCACATAGGAGTAATCATCTGGACAAAAAATTGTGATTGTTTTTACAAAGGGCAATAACTCCTATATTTGTGAAGCCAGAGTTATGGACCTTCTGCATGACACTTCCTCTCGTTATGATCTTTCCATATATGAAGTTTCAATCCAATGGCATCAGGCATATTGAAGTTATTGTCCGGACAAAAAATTATGATATTTTTTACAAAGGGCAATAACTCCAATATTAGTGAAGCCAGATTTATGGACCTTGTGCATGACACTTCCTCTCATTATGCTCTTTCCATATATGAAGTTTCAATCAACTGGCATCAGGCATATTGAAGTTATTGTCCGGACAAAAAATTATGATATTTTTTACAAAGGGCAATAACTCCAATATTAGTGAAGCCAGAGTTATGGACCTTGTGCATGACACTTCCTCTCGTCATGATCTTTCCATATATGAAGTTTCAATCCAATGGCATGAGCCATATAGGAGTTATCGTCCGGACAAAAAAGTGTGATTTTTTTTTACAAAGGGCAATAACTCCAATATTAGTGAAGCCAGAGTTATGGACCTTGTGCATGACACTTCCTCTCATTATGCTCTTTCCATATATGAAGTTTCAATCAACTGGAATCAGGCATATTGAAGTTATCGTCCGGACAAAAAGTGTGACAGACAGACGGACAGACGGACAGACAGACAGACGGACAGACAGACAACTCTCACGAAAACAATATGTCTCCCCCATATAAATATGGGGGGAGACATAATAAACAGCTTACAATTGTTTCTATATCCTGTTTCTTGGCAATCTGCAGACAGGTTTTGTAGCAGCTGGCAAGTTTTTGTGGGTTTTGTCCAATTGGGCCAACAGTGTGGATTACATCTACAAGGAAAATGAAACTTTAACAAGATGTGTTTGTGAAACACTATGCCCCAAATATGACCTTTGACCTTGATATATGACCGTGACCTTAATAAGTCACCCCTAAAAATGTTCGCCTCCATAAGTTGCACCTGCATGCCAAGTTTGAAGTATGTAAGTGCAATGGCTACAAAATTATTGCAAACGTTAAAGTTGGGGACAAACCAACAGACAGGGCAAAAACAATATGCCCCCCCCCCCCCCCCCCCACTTTGATTGGGGTGGGAATGGGGGGCATAAAAAATATCATATAAAATTACTTATTTCCGAGATCAATCTATTGGCATAAAAATATTAAGCCATATTCACCAATCTTTATTCACTGCAAGATATTGATCAGTTTGACCTAATTGCAATTCATATAAATTGGCATTAGAAACAAACATGTCCCTTCATGAAATGTGAATAACTACAGACCAGTTGATGAAGTTGATGATGTCAAATACATGTATGTAAATGCTTAAATTCATTATAAATAAACTTTGGTGGTTTCAAATCATTCTAATTTGTCATTGGAAGATACTTGCAATGAAGTACAAAATGTACATGTATATAAAGACTTGAAGAATTCTTTTGCATAAAAGGTTGAGAAGTTGCAACTTGTACTAGTTTGTGTACAACAGTATAATATACTTGTATTCCATTCATAATGGCTGTATTATAAAGGCACACTCTAAATTTATGTTAGTGGCAACAATGTAATTAACAGCATCTAAGTACTTACCATATAAATAGAATATTACAGGGACATGTCTTCTATCATTATTTATAAAACTCATTTAATAAATCCTAGAAAATCATGGACACTCGTGAAAGATTTAAACCATTTCCAAATGGACTATTCCAAAATTCAAACATGTAAAGCTTACCGTAAATATTCAGGGATTTTTTAAAGAAAAGTGAAGTAACAATCATTTACTTTAATGTTCATTTATCAGAGTGGAATAGTCCATCATTGTTCATTGGTAGAGTCTACACAGTATGACCGGTAATACTGATCATTGGTAGAGTCTACACAGTATCATTGTTCATTGGTAGAGTCTACACAGTATGACGGTAATATTGATCATTGGCCATCATAATAAACCTCAATTAACCCTTTCCCCTCCAAAAACACATTTTCACCTCTTTGCACAGTAGACCCAGATCAGATGACTGGTCTGCTCTGTTTGCTTATGAAATTATGATAGATCTGACTACAGTTTCTACCAATACCAAACATTCCTGGGTACATATGCCATTATAAGTTTCAACTAATAAATATTCATGCTATCATTATTTCTTATATGAATATTTAACAGGGTTAAAATCAATCTTCCCCTGTGTTTTATTACAATACTTTTCTTGGTCATTTTTACATCAGATGCAATGTTTACCCAGAGTGTAATTGATCAGGTATCAACATTTTCTTGAATTATAGATCTGAAAAGGTCACAGTATATAAATGTAGTAATGTGTCCATAAGGACACAGATGCCCCAATTATACATATGTATGACCATGTAGCTATGGTATGGCCTCGGACAAGGGTCACAACTCTAGTGTTACTGAGTGCAGATCATGATTATACCCTTGGTGCACAGGCTTATATACTTGGTAAACCATCAACAAAACATTTCATGAGTCTAGGTCAACTACTTTGGAAGTTATGCACTATAAAACTGTAACAAGAGTGTCATTATGCCACAAAATACACCCTTCTTTTATATTATTGACTTAGAGAGTGGACAAGGCCAATATGGCCAATTTTGGACAATTCAAGGGCAATAATCATGAAGTGCCTGAGATAATATGATTGGTTTTCAAGTGTGATCGAGATATAATGACCAATAATATTTTTAGCAAGTTCGATGAAGACTGGATTAAAAAAAATTCCACTTAGAGAGCGGACAATGACATCACTCATTTTAGACAATTCAAGGTTTATAATTCAAAAGTGCCTTGGAAGATATAACTGGTTATCAAATTTGGCCAAGACATTATTTCCACAAACATTTTTAGCAGATTTAATGAAGACTGGATGAAAATCTTTGACTTAGAGAGCAGATATGGTTTGGATGCTGTCCGGCACTGTAGGTGGCAAAGGCTCTTTAGTATAAACATGTATATTGAGCTTAGAAAGATATTGAGCTTAGAAAGATATTGAGCTTATAAAGATATTGAGCTTAGAAAGCAAGTTGTTAGGGTTAGTGTTAATAGCAAATATGTTCAGTCTAAGACTAGAAATCGACACAAATATACGTCCCTTCAACTTCAAAGTTGGAAGAACATCCAAATGGATACAGCTTTCATTTCATTACATATACTTGCATCAAACAAGCAGAAATCATGCATCAATGAAAACCCTTACAAAGTAACAGTATAAGACTTACATTTAGCAGGCAGCTTGTATCCTGCAACAAAAATCAGTGTCTTCATAGAGTATTCGCTATACACCATTTCACAAACAACTTAACCCTTGACCTGTTCAATATTCACGTACAGTGAACCCTCATTATATCGGCATTCCTAACAATGGCACCCTTGTTACATCGGCAGTATGCCTTGAAACAAAATTACTGTTAAGTCTTTGAAACTACCACTGACTGAAGAGATGTAATGTCATTAAAACAGGCAGTCACTTAAAGCAGAACACAAGAAGTGCAAAAAGATCCACAAGGGAGCTTTTTGCATGTCTTGTGTTCTGCATTAAGCATTCACATGTTGGTACTAGTGTAAAGCTGGTCATATGGTTTCTTTCATATTTCAACTTGTTATAACTGCAACCTCATTATACCAGCAAAATGTCTGGAAACAAACACCTCCATTGTAATGAAGGTTCACTGTAAAATTATCATGAATGTTAGATAAATTTTAATACATGTACATGTAATGTAAAATTTTCAAGAGAATGTTTTGCTTTGAAAAAACTGTTGAATCAGATCTATAACCTGACATAAGCAAACAGAACAGACCTGATCAGACAACTCCTACAGGAGCCATTTGATCTGGGTCTTCATTTCGCATTTCAACACTTTAATGATTATTTTAGCAATTGGTGCTTAAACTAGAAAACTGCTCTTAAAAAGGTTAATTCATCTATCATCATTAACCAACTATTAATCAAAATAGGTCCTTAACATGTTAGTCCATGAATATTTATGCAAGAAAAAATGACATCAATGATATCCATAAGATATTCTATATTTTATAATGGAACATGAACATAAACTCTTTATGATATACCTGCAGTCCATTTGGCGTCTCCTGTATCACAACCATTTAAAGTACAGCACTCCTCTAGCAGCAGCTTGCCAGCTGCTGAGTGAATGGCACCATCCACTGCAAATAAAACAAGAGGGCCAAGATGGCCCTTAATCGCTCACCTGATTACCATAGATTTAAGATTTTTGCAGGGTAGCCCATGGGTAGGGTCAATATTGAACTTAGGGACAATATATGAACAATGTTGATAGTGGATCATAAGCAGTGGATCATGAGCAGTGGTTCTGCAGAACAAGATTTTCAAAGATTTAGTATATTGATTTTATCAAGACAATGATTCTGACCAATGAAGATTGGGCTAAAAATGTGCTCTCTAAAGTATTTTTTCTAAGATTTGACCTAGTGACCTACTTTCTATTCCCATCCTACCCATGATCACACTCAACCTTGATATCACCAAGACAAACACTCTGAGCAAGTTTGAGGAAGACTGGGCTAAAAATGTTGCCACTGGAGTGTAAACTAGATTTCTCTAAGATATGACCCAGTGACCTACTTTTTGACCTCACATGACCCACTTTCACACTTGTCCAAGATTTTATAAGGACAATCATTCTGACCAATTTTCATGAAGATTTGGCTATAAATGTGACCTCTAGGGTGTTCACAAGGATTTCGTACTATTTGACCTAGTGACCTAGTTTTTAACCCCACATAATGCACATTCAAACTCGTTTGAGATTTTATCAAGACAATCATTATGAATAAGTTTCATGAAGATTGGACTAAAATTGTGACCACTAGAGTGTTCACAAGGTTTTTCTACTGTTTGACCTAGTGACCTAGTTTTTAACCCCACTTTACCCACTTTCGAACACGTCCGAGATTTTATCAAGATATTCATTCTGACCAAGTTTCATGCAGATTGGACTAAAATTGTGTGACTACTAGAGTGTTCACAAGGTTTTTCTACTGTTTGACCTAGTGACCTAGTTTTTAACCCCACACAACCCATTTTTCAAACTCCACCAAGATTTTATCAAGACAATCATTCTGACCAAGTTTCATGAAGATTGGGCTAAAAATGTGACCTGTAGAGGGTTCACAAGGTTTTCCTACTATTTGACCTAGTGACCTAGTTTTTAACCCAACTTGACCCACTTTCGAACTCGTCCGAGATTTTATCAAGACATTCATTCTGACCAAGTTTCATGAATATTAGACTACAATTGTGACCACTAGAGTGTTCACAAGCAAATTGTTGACGACACACGACGCACGACGGACGACGGACGACGGACATTCAAGTCTCCCAAAAGCTCACCCTGAGCTTTGCTCAGGTGAGCTAACTAGTGGCATAAAATCAGACTACAAAAGATGAATCCCATGATGGCATCTGCAAACATTTCTTTTCATCTGTTTGAGACACCCAGTAACTGTCAAACTTGTTGCATTTTTAGCAAAACAAATGTCCAGCAAAACAAAACACAAGTGTGAAATAGACAAACACAGATGGATGAAAAAATGGATGGACAGGTAATTGAGAAGTGATTCCGAAGATTGTAACTACATTCTTTAATAGTTATAAGCATTAACAAAATTGTTCTCTTCTTATGTTCTAAAAGAAGTGTAATCTTTCTTTTTTTCAAAATTAAAACAACTAAAACCCTACATAATAACCAGTAAAACAACTAAAACCCTACATAATAACCAGTAAAACAACTAAAACCCTACATAATAACCAGTAAAACAGCTAGAACCCTACATAATAACCAGTAAAACAACTAAAACCCTACATAATAACCAGTAAAACAACTAAAACACTACATAATAACCAGTAAAACAGCTAAAACCCTACATAATAACCAGTAAAACAACTAAAACCCTACATAATAACCAGTAAAACAACTAAAACACTACATAATAACCAGTAAAACAGCTAAAACCCTACATAATAACCAGTAAAACAACTAAAATCCTACATAAAAACCAGTAAAACAACTAAAACCCTACATAATAACCAGTAAAACAACTAAAACCCTACAAAATAACCAGTAAAACAACTAAAACCCTACATAATAACCAGTAAAACAACTAAAACACTACATAATAACCAGTAAAACAACTAAAACACTACATAATAACCAGAAAACAACTAAAACCCTACATAATAACCAGTAAAACAACTAAAACACTACATAATAACCAGTAAAACAACTAAAACCCTACATAATAACCAGTAAAACAGCTAAAACCCTACATAATAAACCAGTAAAACAACTAAAACACTACATAATAACCAGTAAAACAGCTAAAACCCTACATAATAACCAGTAAAACAACTAAAACACTACATAATAACCAGTAAAACAGCTAAAACCCTACATAATAACCAGTAAAACAACTAACACTACATAATAACCAGTAAAACAACTACATAATAACCAGTAAAACAGCTAAAACCCTACATAATAACCAGTAAAACAACTAAAACCCTACATAATAACCAGTAAAACAACTAAAACCCTACATAATAACCAGTAAAACAACTAAAACCCTACATAATAACCAGTAAAACAACTAAAACCCATAACCAGTAAAACAACTAAAACCCTACATAATAACCAGTAAAACAACTAAAACCCTACATAATAACCAGTAAAACAACTAAAACCCTACATAATAACCAGTAAAACAACTAAAACCCTACATAATAACCAGTAAAACAGCTAAAACCCTACATAATAACCAGTAAAACAACTAAAACACTACATGTACATAACCAGTAAAACAAATAAAACACTACAAAATAACCAGTAAAACAACTAAAACACTACATAATAACCAGTAAAACAACTAAAACACTACATAATAACCAGTAAAACAACTAAAACACTACATAATAACCAGTAAAACAACTAAAACCCTACATAATAACCAGTAAAACAACTAAACCCCTACATAATAACCAGTAAAACAACTAAAACACTACACATTAACCAGTAAAACAACTAAAACCCTACATAATAACCAGTAAAACAACTAAAACCCTACATGTACATAACCAGTAAAACAACTAAACCCCTACATAATAACCAGTAAAACAACTAAAACCCTACATAATAACCAGTAAAACAACTAAAACCCTACATAATAACCAGTAAAACAACTAAAACCCTACATAATAACCAGTAAAACAACTAAAACACTACATAATAACCAGTAAAACAACTAAAACACTACATAATAACCAGTAAAACAACTAAAACCCTACATAATAACCAGTAAAACAACTAAAACCCTACATAATAGCCAGTAAAACAACTAAAACCCATAACCAGTAAAACAACTAAAACCCTACATAATAACCAGTAAAACAACTAAAACCCTACATAATAACCAGTAAAACAACTAAAACCCTACATAATAACCAGTAAAACAACTAAAACCCTACATAATAACCAGTAAAACAGCTAAACCCCTACATAATAACCAGTAAAACAACTAAAACACTACATGTACATAACCAGTAAAACAAATAAAACACTACAAAATAACCAGTAAAACAACTAAAACACTACATAATAACCAGTAAAACAACTAAAACACTACATAATAACCAGTAAAACAACTAAAACACTACATAATAACCAGTAAAACAACTAAAACCCTACATAATAACCAGTAAAACAACTAAACCCCTACATAATAACCAGTAAAACAACTAAAACACTACACATTAACCAGTAAAACAGCTAAAACCCTACATAATAACCAGTAAAACAACTAAAACCCTACATGTACATAACCAGTAAAACAACTAAAACCCTACATAATAACCAGTAAAACAACTAAAACACTACATAATAACCAGTAAAACAACTAAAACACTACATGTACATAACCAGTAAAACAACTAAAACCCTACATAATAATAACCAGTAAAACAACTAAAACCCTACATAATAACCAGTAAAACAACTAAAACACTACATAATAACCAGTAAAACAGCTAAAACCCTACATAATAACCAGTAAAACAACTAAAATCCTACATAAAAACCAGTAAAACAACTAAAACCCTACATAATAACCAGTAAAACAACTAAAACCCTACAAAATAACCAGTAAAACAACTAAAACCCTACATAATAACCAGTAAAACAACTAAAACACTACATAATAACCAGTAAAACAACTAAAACACTACATAATAACCAGTAAAACAACTAAAACACTACATAATAACCAGAAAACAACTAAAACCCTACATAATAACCAGTAAAACAACTAAAACACTACATAATAACCAGTAAAACAACTAAAACCCTACATAATAACCAGTAAAACAGCTAAAACCCTACATAATAAACCAGTAAAACAACTAAAACACTACATAATAACCAGTAAAACAGCTAAAACCCTACATAATAACCAGTAAAACAACTAAAACACTACATAATAACCAGTAAAACAGCTAAAACCCTACATAATAACCAGTAAAACAACTAACACTACATAATAACCAGTAAAACAACTACATAATAACCAGTAAAACAGCTAAAACCCTACATAATAACCAGTAAAACAACTAAAACCCTACATAATAACCAGTAAAACAACTAAAACCCTACATAATAACCAGTAAAACAACTAAAACCCTACATAATAACCAGTAAAACAACTAAAACCCATAACCAGTAAAACAACTAAAACCCTACATAATAACCAGTAAAACAACTAAAACCCTACATAATAACCAGTAAAACAACTAAAACCCTACATAATAACCAGTAAAACAACTAAAACCCTACATAATAACCAGTAAAACAGCTAAAACCCTACATAATAACCAGTAAAACAACTAAAACACTACATGTACATAACCAGTAAAACAAATAAAACACTACAAAATAACCAGTAAAACAACTAAAACACTACATAATAACCAGTAAAACAACTAAAACACTACATAATAACCAGTAAAACAACTAAAACACTACATAATAACCAGTAAAACAACTAAAACCCTACATAATAACCAGTAAAACAACTAAACCCCTACATAATAACCAGTAAAACAACTAAAACACTACACATTAACCAGTAAAACAACTAAAACCCTACATAATAACCAGTAAAACAACTAAAACCCTACATGTACATAACCAGTAAAACAACTAAACCCCTACATAATAACCAGTAAAACAACTAAAACCCTACATAATAACCAGTAAAACAACTAAAACCCTACATAATAACCAGTAAAACAACTAAAACCCTACATAATAACCAGTAAAACAACTAAAACACTACATAATAACCAGTAAAACAACTAAAACACTACATAATAACCAGTAAAACAACTAAAACCCTACATAATAACCAGTAAAACAACTAAAACCCTACATAATAGCCAGTAAAACAACTAAAACCCATAACCAGTAAAACAACTAAAACCCTACATAATAACCAGTAAAACAACTAAAACCCTACATAATAACCAGTAAAACAACTAAAACCCTACATAATAACCAGTAAAACAACTAAAACCCTACATAATAACCAGTAAAACAGCTAAACGCCTACATAATAACCAGTAAAACAACTAAAACACTACATGTACATAACCAGTAAAACAAATAAAACACTACAAAATAACCAGTAAAACAACTAAAACACTACATAATAACCAGTAAAACAACTAAAACACTACATAATAACCAGTAAAACAACTAAAACACTACATAATAACCAGTAAAACAACTAAAACCCTACATAATAACCAGTAAAACAACTAAACCCCTACATAATAACCAGTAAAACAACTAAAACACTACACATTAACCAGTAAAACAGCTAAAACCCTACATAATAACCAGTAAAACAACTAAAACCCTACATGTACATAACCAGTAAAACAACTAAAACCCTACATAATAACCAGTAAAACAACTAAAACACTACATAATAACCAGTAAAACAACTAAAACACTACATGTACATAACCAGTAAAACAACTAAAACCCTACATAATAATAACCAGTAAAACAACTAAAACCCTACATAATAACCAGTAAAACAACTAAAACCCTACATAATAACCAGTAAAACAGCTAAAACCCTACATAATAACCAGTAAAACAACTAAAACCCTACATAATAACCAGTAAAACAACTAAAACCCTACATAATAACCAGTAAAACAACTAAAACACTACATAATAACCAGTAAAACAACTAAAACCCTACATAATAACCAGTAAAACAACTAAAACACTACATAATAACCAGTAAAACAGCTAAAACCCTACATAATAACCAGTAAAACAACTAAAACACTACATAATAACCAGTAAAACAACTAAAACCCTACATAATAACCAGTAAAACAACTAAAACACTACATAATAACCAGTAAAACAGCTAAAACCCTACATAATAACCAGTAAAACAACTAAAACCCTACATAATAATAACCAGTAAAACAACTAAAACACTACATAATAACTAGTAAAACAACTAAAACCCTACATAATAACCAGTAAAACAACTAAAACCCTACATAATAACCAGTAAAACAACTAAAACCCTACATAATAACCAGTAAAACAACTAAAACCCTACATAATAACCAGTAAAACAGCTAAAACCCTACATAATAACCAGTAAAACAACTAAAACCCTACATAATAACCAGTAAAACAACTAAAACCCTACATAATAACCAGTAAAACAACTAAAACCCTACATAATAACCAGTAAAACAACTAAAACCCTACATAATAACCAGTAAAACAACTAAAACCCTACATTATAACCAGTAAATCAGCTAAAACCCTACATAATAACCAGTAAAACAACTAAAACCCTACATAATAACCAGTAAAACTACATAATAACCAGTAAAACAACTAAAACCCTACATAATAACCAGTAAAACAACTAAAACCCTACATAATAACCAGTAAAACAACTAAAACCCTACATAATAACCAGTAAAACAGCTAAAACCCTACATAATAACCAGTAAAACAACTAAAACACTACATAATAACCAGTAAATCAGCTAAAACACTACATAATAACAAGTAAAATAACTAAAACACTACATAATAACCAGTAAAACAACTAAAACACTACATAATAACCAGTAAAACAACTAAAACCCTACATAATAACCAGTAAAACAACTAAAACACTACATAATAACCAGTAAAACAACTAAAACACTACATAATAACCAGTAAAACAACTAAAACCCTACATAACCAGTAAAACAACTAAAACACTACAAAATAACCAGTAAAACAACTAAAACACTACATAATAACCAGTAAATAAAGAAATGTATTTTTTCAAAGTCATAGCTTAATGCAATCTGAAAGCATTGCAGAAAGCTCCCATAGGGGGTTTCTGCTGTGCTTTTGTTATGCATTAAGTACCACCTGTGTCCGAAATGTAAGAAGCTCCTTTTAAAAAATGTAATGCCCCCTACTAAAGGAAAAAATATAGTATAGTGCAGTTTTGAAACCATTGTGTTAAGCTCTGATCTAATATTTCGAAGTATTAGATCAGAGCTATTCAAGTATTTATGTAATATCTTAATTCCCTTTTTGGAATATTATCTTCATTGTGCTAAGCACAATGGCCTCAATAAATAACTTTTACAGAGGTGCCAAAAGACGTCAATATGAGGAAATGGGTTGAGTTTAGTTTTGATAAAAATCAATCTATCCATCAAACCTCTAAAAAGCTGACTGAAGTCCAAATGCAGTGGTAGCAGAAGTAGCATTTGTAGTAAAATATGCAATACAAACCTCCACCTCCTCCCATCAGAGTACCGTTGGCAGCATTGACAATTGCATCAATTTCCAGCTTTGTTATATCCCCTCTCCACAGAGAAACCTTTTCGTTGATGGTTTTATTGACTTCACATTGAGGCGTTGATTTATCTTGACGAAAAGAAAACTTAATCTGAGCAGCATGACAAAGAAAAACAAGAGACGTGTGCGGCGCCAATGCTTGTCTGATTTGGTGTTTGTCCAGCCTACCTGTGAGGTTTCAAGTTGATACCTCTTATACTTTTTTATTAATCAGCTACATTAAAGTTTTTGCACGCTGACAACGACGCCTACAGCTACCACAACGCCTACGACCCAGTGATCACAATAGCTTGACGTTTCTTCGAAACAGATGAGCTAATAATAGAACAGATATTTGCAAAGACTGAGATCAGCCCCTTAGAATGAAGCATGTTATTCTAAACTGAAAGGCTTGTCATTCCTAGGCACCTACTGTACACTGTATTTTGTAAACTTTGAAGACTCTGTTGCCATGGAATATTCTACTGCAGTCAGTGATCTATGTCTGTATTTTTTGCACCTTTTTTTCTTTAACCTTTTACTCCACAGATAAACCTTTTAATGTCAGAAAAGAACCAGATCAGACAGCTCATGTTGGAGCCATCTAATCAAGGTCTGCTGTTTCCTTATGAAATTATATACATGTAGGTCTGATTTACAGTTTCTGCCAATACCAAAACATCTCATGTTCATGTCATTAGAAAAGAGCTGGATGCGGCGCCACCGCTTGTCCGATTTGGTGCTTGTCCAGTTAAATTAAAACTTTTTGGAAAAAAGGGCCATAACTCCAAAATTTTGAAATCAAGAGTTATGGTTCTTATGTAGAGGCCTTCTCCCCAATAAGATCAACCCACCTATGAAGTTTCATGTTGATACCTCTTATACTTTTTGAGTAATAAGCTACACTAAAGTTTTTGAAAGCAGATGACGCCTACGATGACAATGACCCAGTGATCACAATAGCTCAACTTTTCTTCGAAACAGACAAATTAAAACTCAGCAGATATATAGTCACGGTCTCATTATTTCTTATACAAATGTTCATGGAATAAAGGTTATGCCGACATACAATTTTATCTGTTTGACTGTTCCTATTCAGTGAGTAATTCTAAAATCTAACAAGAGCCGCGTGTGGCGCAAACGCTCATCTGATTTGGTGCTTGTCCAGCTAAATTAAAAAAAAAAATTAAACAAGAGATGTCACAGTCACGTGACAAATGCCCCCAAAATTTGTACCCTGTGACCTTGATCTTTGACCCATGGACCAGGGAGTTGACACATCGTCTTTGTGTGGTGAACATTTGTGCCAAGTTACTTTGAAATCCATTCACAGATAAACAAGTAATTGTACCCTGTGTCCTTGACCTTTGACATATGGATCAGGGAGCTAAACACGACACATCGTCTTTGTCTAGTGAACATCTGTGCCAAGTTATATTGAAATCCATTGATAGATAAAGAAGTTACAGACCGGACACGAAATTTGTGACAAAGTAATTGTACCCTGTGACCTTGACCTTTGACCCATGGACCAGGGAGTTGAAAGCGACACATCATCTTTGTCTGGTGAACATTTGTGCCAAATCATATTGAAATCCATTGATATATAAAGAAGTTACAGACCAGACACTAAATTTGTGATAAAGTAATTGTACCCTGTGACCTTGACCTTTGACCCATGGACCTAGGAGTTGAAAGCAACACATCGTCTTTGTGTGGTGAACATCTGTGCCAAGTTATATTCAAATCCATTGATAGATAAAGAAGTTACAGACCGGACACGGTATTTGTTACAAAGTTATTTTACCCTGTGACCTTGACCTTTGACCCATGGACCTGGGAGTTAAACGCGACACATCGTCTTTGTGTGGTGAACATTTGTGCCAAGTTATATTGAAATCCATTGATAGATAAAGAAGTTACAGACCGGACACAAAATTTGCGACAAATAATTGTACCCTGTGACCTTGACCTTTGACCTATGGACCTGGGAGTTGAACGCGACACATCATCTCTGTCTGGTTGACATTTGTGGCAAGTTATTGAAATCCATTGATAGATGAAGAAGTTACAGACCGGACACGAAATTTGTGACAAAGTAATTGTACCCTGTGACCTTAACCTTTGACCCATGTACCAGGGAGTTGCACGCGACACATCGTCTCTGTGTGATGAACATTTGTGGCAAGTTATATTGAAATCCATTGATAGATGAAGAAGTTACAGACCGGAAACGAATTTGGGACAGATAAAGGACAGACGGACGGACGTATGTATGCATACAAAAATACAATCCCAAGCTAGGTCTATATATAAGCTTGCTAAATACAAAGTGTGGTGAAAATCGATCTATCCAAACTTAAGTTATTGACCAGGAACTGTATTTCTATTTTTAGTAACAGTGTCCTTGAGCTTCACCCAAGAACGCAAAAATACAATCACAAGCAAGGTCCTTAAAACGCTTAATAAATACAAAGTTTGGTCAAAATCAGCCAAACTTAAACTAATGACCGGAAACCATTTTTCTATTTCTAGTAACAGTGACCTTGACCCAAGAACCCCGAAATACAATCCCAAGGTAGGTCTTCATATAAGCTTGCCAAATACAAAATTTGGTCAAAATTAGTTCATCCAAAGTTAAGTTATTGACCGGAGACCGTTTTTCTATTATTAGAAACAGTGACCTTGACCCAAGAACCTCCAAGTACAATTCCAAGCTAGATCTTAATAAAACCTTGCTAAATACAAAGTTTAGTCAAAATCAGTCATTCCAACTAGAGTTTTTGACCTGAAACCATTTTTCTATTTTAAGTAACAGTAACCTTGACCTTAACCCAAGAACCCCAAAATACAATCCCAAGCTAGGTCTTTATGTAAGCTTGCTAAATACGAAGTTTGGTCAAAATTCGTCTACCCAAACTTAAGTTATTGACCGGAAACCGGTTTTCTATTTTTAGAAAGTGACCTTGACCTTGATTCAAGAACCCCAAAATACATTCCCAAGCTAGGTCTTCATGTAAGCTTGCTAAATGCAAAGTTTGGTTAAAATCGATCATTCCAAACTTAAGTTTCTGACCGGAAAACCGTTTTTCTATTTTAGTAACAATAACCTTGACCTTGACTCAAGAACCCCAAAATACATCCCAAGCTAGGTCTTCATGTAGAGCTTGCTAAATACATAGTTTGGTCAAAATTCAATTCAAACTAGAAAGTGACCGTGACCTTGACCTGCGAACCCAAGCTAGATCTTCATGTAAGCTACCTACATACCAAGTTTGGTCTAAATCAGTCAATCCAAACTAAAGTTATCGACCGGAAACCACCTGTTTGACGCATCTGTAGCTCTTTGTCTCTGTCAGGTAAAGTAAACATTAACTTTTTGCATACTATGTGATAGTTGTTCAGCTGGAATTCTCAAATTCATTTTCCCTTCCATATCTATGAATTCAAAACAAATATGCAGCAAAATCTGTTGAAATTTGTTCCATAGGGTAATTTCAAAATCCAAGATGGTGACCAGTCAGACATACTGTATACAGTAGAACCTGTCTGAAGCAGCCATCAGAAATAGGTCTAATTATGGTTCTGTAAGGCAGGTGGTAACTTAATACAGGTCAAAAGTAATGCAGAAAGCTCCAATAGGAGCTGTTGCATTACTTGTGCCCTGCATTAAGCAACCACCTATTTAATTAAGACTCCTATGTTCAAAAATGAATGGCCACTTTGGAGAGGTTCTACCGTACTTCCTGTCCCATCTTCATTGTGGGGGTATAAAAGGGGGTACAAATACTTCAAATGTTTGTTCTCACCAGACTTGTGTCGAAGGTTTTGTGCATATGTTTGCCAAGTATCAATAGCATCTACAGTAACATACTTGCTACCACATTTGTACAGTTCCCTCTTTTTGTCTTGTGGCATATTCAGGTACTTCTCTACAACATACAAGATAATGGTTTGACTAGAACTATATACAATGTACACAACTATACAATATGCAATAGTATAGAGTTGGGATATGTGAGCATGGTAGGAATTTACATTGAGTACACAAATATTATACTGAAAGTAAAATGCTGCTTGCACCAACATGAACAAGAGTACCGCATACGGTACATAATACGCCCACTTGCAAACTTTCTCTGATTCAACATGCCTTATAAGTGTTGACATTTTCTAATCTGTGCTTCAGATCTTGATTTCCATATTAAGGTGATACTATTTTTTAAAAAAAATGAAGTGAATATCTTATTAAATAAAAAAGTTACAGCTAATCCTCATTTTTGCAGATTTTTGTAAAGTAAAACGGCCATAACTCTGTAAAGAGAAACTGAATGAACCTCAAAATAAACTCAGCTTCAAATTTTGTTGCTTAAAACATTTGTGTTAAGTTTCATTTATATCAATTTAATAGTTTTCCCAGAAAACAAGAGACAAACTTAAAGTTGACCGACAAACAAAGCAACAAACACACAAAGTTCAAGGACCATAACTTTAGAATAAAATGACATATCAAAAACCCCGCAATATATGTGAAAATTCACATTAAGGTTTAACCATATAAAACAAGAAACCGCCAATGTCGGTATGGCCGGATTGCCGATTAAAGTGATATAGATGAACAGTCAATCATTATACATTTCTGCATCAGCAGATGGTGAAGGCATAATAAATAGTTAAACATATTCCAATCGCATGTAATGAGGTCCTCATTATGACTCCACATGTTAAAAAGGTCAATCTAGAAATTCATTGAAGCATAAAAAACAAGAGATATTTGTAAAGCATGTATACCCCCAGACCCCCTGACCTTTGATCTAGTGACCTCAACTATAGAGGTCATCTACTGGTCATGACTAATCACCACAGCAACTTTGACGATCCTAAGCCAAACCACTAATCATTTATTGATCTGAAAACATTTCACAAGTTCAGGTAATGGTGACCTTGACCTTTGACCTAGTGACCTCAACAACTATAGGGGTCATCCAGTGGTTACGACCAACCACCACAGCAAGTTTGAAGATCCCCAACCAAACCATTGAGCAGTTATTAATCGGAAACCATTTCATCAGTTAAGGTCATGGTGACCTTAATCTTTGACCTAGTGACCTCAAAAACAATAGGGATCATCTAGTTGTCATGACCAACCACCACAGTAAGTTTGAAGATCCTAAGCCAAACCCTTGAGCAGTTATTGATTCGAAACCATTTCACCTGTTAATGTCATGATGACCTTTGACCTAGTGACCTAAAAACATTAGGGGTCATCTAGTTGTCATGACCAACCACCACAGCAAGTTTGAAGATCCTAAGCCAAACCCTTGAGCAGTTATTGATCGGAAACCATTTCACTAGTTAAGGTCATGGTGACCTTGACCTTTGACCTAGTGACCTCAAAAACAAAAGGGTTCATCTAGTTGTCATGACCAACCACCACAGCAAATTTGAAGATCCTAAGCCAAACCCTTGAGCAGTTATTGATCAAAAACCATTTTACTAGTTAAGGTCATGGTGACCTTGACCTTTGACCTCAAAAACTATAGGGGTCATCTAGTGGTCATGACCAACCACCACAGCAAGTTTGAAGATCCCAAGCCAAACCCTTGAGCAGTTATTGATCGGAAACTATTTCACCAGTTAAGGTCATTGTTATCTTGACCTTTGATCTAGTGACCTAAAAAACAATAGGGGTCATCCAGTTGTCATGACCAACCACCACAGCAAATTTGAAGATTCTAGGCCAAGTCGTTTATTAGTTATCGATCGGAAACAAAAAGGTCAACCTGGAAATTCTCTAAGTCATTGAAGCGTAAAAACTAGGTCAAAAAGGGTTCATAATAACCTACTAACCTATGACATGTAATGTGACCCTCATTATGAACCCACATGCCAAGTTTGGTTACTGTAGGTGTTATAATTTGGCTATAACTAACACAAACAAAAAGGTCAACCTGGAAATTCTCTAAGTCAATGAAGCGTAAAAACTAGGTCAAAAAGGGGTCATAGTAACCTGCTAACCTATGACATGTAATGGGAACCTCATTCTGAACCCACATGCCAAGTTTGGTTACTGTAGGTATTATACTTTGGCTATAACTAACTCAAACAAAAAGGTCAACCGGACGGACGGCCGGACGGATGGACAGACGGACGGCATTCGCCAATCTATAAGCCTGGATTGCGAGCAATCCAGCCAAAAATTGAAGTAAATATCATTTCAAATGAAAAAGTTATGGCCATCCTCAGATTTGCATAGATTTGCATTATTTTTTTAAGTGCAAGGGCCATAACTCCGAAACAACAAATCAAATGATCCTCAGAATCGACTTAGCTTCAGATCTTGATGCATTAAACATGTGTATGAAGTTTCATTAATATCTGTCAAAACAGTTTTGCCAGAAAACAGCGGACAAACTATATGCATATATTTGCATTATTTTTTAAGTAAAAGAGCCATAACTCCAAAACGACAAATCAAATAAACCTCAAAATCGACTCAACATCAGATCTTGATGCATTAAACATTTTTGTGAAGTTTCACTCAAATAATTTTCCCAGAAAACAGCGGACAAACTATTTGCATGTATTTGCATTATTTTGTAAGGACAAGGGCCATAACTCTGAAATGAAAATTCAAATGATCCTCAGAATCAATTCAGTTTCAGATCTTGATGCATTAAACATTTGTGTGAAGTTTCATTAATATCTCTCAAATAGTTTTCCCAGAAAACAGCGGACAAACTATTTGCATATTTTTTAAGGACAAGGGCCATAACTCTGAAATGAAAAATCAAATGAAACTCAGAATCAACTCAGCTTCAGATCTTGATGCATTAAACATTTGTGTGAAGTTTCATTAATATCTCTCAAATAGTTTTCCCAGAAAACAGCGGACAAACTATTTGCATGTATTTGCATTATTTTTTAAGTACAAGAGGGCCATTGGCCCTATATCGCTCACCTGAGTTACAGTAATACATGTATATTGACATGTTAATTTTTCAGTGGAAAACAATCTAGCAGATGAAATAAGCTTAGTGCACTGCTTTCACCCTTTCACTGCTGAATAAACTTGAACTGGATTCAGAACTAATACCAAGTGAATGGTTGACCAAGATCTAAACTGTTTACAACTTGTGCCATTTTTGCCTTAGCTCAAAATGCCTAAAACTGGTCTTTGAGAAATTCAAATGACTTTTATAAAGCTATGCAATTAATGCAATTATACCTTGACCCAGGTATATAGGCAAATAAAGTGCTAGGCAGTACATAATGCCAGTTTTTGTGTGAAATGACCAATAAGAATATCTTTAAAAATCGTTTAACCCTTTCACTCATATAAAGCTGTTTTCATGCATTAGCAAACAGAGTAGACTCAGATCAGACGACTCCTACGGAAGCTGTCTGATCTGGGTCTTCTCTGTTTCTTTTGACACAATATAGATCGGATTCTACAGTTTTTGTCAAAGCAAAAACTTCTCTTCAGAGAAATAATGTGTTTTACACATTAAAAATAAGAGTAGACTAGATCAGAAGGCTGCTATAGAAGCTGTCTGATCAGGGTCTGCTCTGTTTACATTTGACAAGATATAGATTTGATTTTACAGTTTTTTTCAAAGCTAAAACTTCTATTTATGGCAATAACAATTTTTTAAGCATTAGCAAACAAGAGTAGTCCCAGATCAATTTTTGTCAAAGCAAATAGGTTAAGGGTTAATAGGTGTTTAGAAATAATTCTAGATCTAGGTGTGAATATCTCATGATAATTCAATTAAACGGGTCATTAGTATTTTTAACAATTGAAATTGAGAAGAGTTACGTCTATTGTTATAATTAAGTTATATTTACTCAGTTATTTCATTAATATCATACAAAATTCAGACATTTTAGGACTTTTTAATGTGTTGTCATCAAATTTTATATAAAAATGTTATATTTAAGATGCTTTTTTGGGCAGCAGTAGTAATTTTAACACCTATCATTGTTAGGGGGGCAAATGCATTATCATGTTTTCTTAAGAATTACCATGACTTATATCAGTTGGGCCATTGCATAATCATGTTTTCACAGTTTTCTTAAACATTACCATGACTTACATCAGTTGGGTTTGGACCCAGATCAAAAGTCTAGATGGTGATCATTTTCCTTGATTGGCTGAATTGTTACTTTCCAATATCTCTCACATCTAATTTGAGAGACATTGGAAGACACCATGTAACATCTAGCTATCACTAACACTACACACTGGGGTTAATAGGTCAAAATGCCTTTAATGTTTCGTCTGCAACAAAAAGTTATTGTCATCTGCTTCAATTCTTAAATTAAACTTACTTTCTTTTTATTGCAAAAATATGGTTAAGATGACAAACAGTTTGGATCCTGATGAGACGCTGCAGTATGCGGCCTCTCATCTGGATCCAAACTGTTTGCATAGGTAATCACAGTTTCACCACTAGCATGCAAAGAGTTAAGAGTCATGCATTGACCTGGAGAGATTTTACTGCCGAGCGCTGTAACCTTTGAACTGAAGGATCTGGAGTTGTTCATTTAACCCTTAATTTCCCTCATATAAACTTGTTTTCATGCATCTGCAAACAGAGTAGACCCAGATAAGGTGGCTCCTGTAGAATCAGTGTCTGTTATTTGCTAATGGAATTTGACAGATCTGTTTCTATGCCTTCTAAAACAGCTACACTGATTCACCTTCAACATTTTATCATAAATAGATATAAATAGAATGACACTGGAACTCCAATGCAGTTATCTCCCTTTGTCCCTTATGGCTATGCTGATGGGACAAGGGAAATAACTGTGAGGAAATTACCTTTTAAGTGTTACAGATTCAGATGTTAAGTAGCATAAAACCCCAGGGTGAGACCATTTTTGGCCCAGGGGTCATTATTTGAACACACCTGATAGTGGTATATTAGGTGATGCTTCATACCAAATATCTTAGCTCTAGATTATGTGGTTTCAGACAAAAAGATTTTTAAAGGTTTCCCTATATAAGTCTATGTAAAAACTACAAGCCCAAGGGCAGGGCCATTTTTGGCCCGGGGGTCATCATTTTAACAAACTTGGTAAAGGACCATTAGATGATGCTATATACCAAATATCAAAGCTCTAGAAATTGTGGTTTCAGAGAAGAAGATTTTTAAAGATTTAAAAAAAAAACCTGTAAAAGTAGTGGGGCGGGGCCATTTTTTGCCCGGGGGTCATGATTTTAACAAAACTGATAGAGGACACCCTAAGGTACATTTCTGTGAAATTTGGTTGAAATCCTCCCAGTGGTTTAGGAGAAGAAGTCATTTGAAATAAAAGTGAACGGACAGACGGACGGACAGACGGACGTACTAACAAATGGGTAGTTGTGTGACTTTTTCCTTTGATCTTTTCTTGTGTGACTAGTCCCACAAGAAAAACTATTTTTGGCTCTAACTTTGGAAAAGAATGATCTGGAAGCTAACCCTAACCCTAACCCTATGTCCCACAACTGGCCAGGTTAATGTCACAAGAAATGGCCAGGTTAATGTCACAAGAGATGGCCAGGTTAATGATTTTACTTGTGGGACTAGTTAGAAAAAGTCACACAACTACCCTTTGGTGAGTGCGGACAGACGGACAGACGGACAGACGGACAGACGGACAGACGGACGACGGACGACAGGCGGTCACAATAGCTCACCTTGAGCCTTTGGCTCAGGTGAGCTAAAAAGGGCCATAACTCTGAAATGAAAAATCAAATGATCCTCAGAATCAATTCAGTTTCAGATCTTGATGCATTAAACATTTGTGTGAAGTTTCATTAATATCTCTCAAATAGTTTTCCCAGAAAACAGCGGTCAAACTATTTGCATGTATTTGCATTATTTTGTAAGGACAAGGGCCATAACTCTGAAATGAAAAAATCAAATGATCCTCAGATTCAATTCAGTTTCAGATCTTGATGCATTAAACATTTGTGTGAAGTTTCATCAATATCTCTCAAATAGTTTTCCCAGAAAACAGCGGACAAACTATTTGCATGTATTTGCATTATTTTTTAAGTAAAAGGGCCATAACTCCGAAACGACAAATCAAATGAACCTCAGAATCGACTCAGCTTCAGACCTTGATGCATTAAACATTTGTGTGAAGTTTCATTAATATCTCTCAAATAGTTTTCCTAGAAAACAGCGGACAAACTATTTGCATATTTTTTAAGGACAAGGGCCATAACTCTAAAACGACAAATCAAATGAACCTCAGAATCAACTCAGCTTCAGATCTTGATGCATTAAGCATTTGTGTGAAGTTTCATTAATATCTCTCAAATAGTTTTCCCAGAAAACAGCGGACAAACTATTTGCATATTTTTTAGGACAAGGGCCATAACTCTGAAATGAAAAATCAAATGAACCTCAGAATCAACTCAGCTTCAGATCTTGATGCATTAAACATTTGTGTGAAGTTTCATTAATATCTGTCAAATAGTTTTCCCAGAAAACAGCGGACAAACAAAATGTTGACGGACGAACGAACGAACGTACGGACGAACGAACGGACAGGGCCACGACAATATACGACCACCTTTATTAGGTGGGCGTATAAAAATATGAGTATTATTCATATAAGATGACCAGGATAAATATTGGGTTACTTTAAAAATAAAAAGTCAGTAAAACCATATTTAAGTAAATTTGGCAAAAAATTGATTGTAACTAGATACATACAGACAAATAGCAGTGTTAGTAAAGGTTACACAGAAGTCTAAAATAATTAAAATGATTGTTGATATTTAATTATTTATTCAATTATTTGTTCAGAGAAATTCATTAAAAGTGACTAATTAGACAAGAGGGCCATTGGCCCTATATCGCTCACCTGAGTTACAGTAATATATTGACAATATTAAGTTTTCAGCAGACAACCTTTCTAGCAGATGACAGAAACTTAGTGTTAATTAACCCTTTCACTGCCGAGCCAACTTGAACTAAAATTGACACACAGTTTGGATTCAGATCTAATACCAAGTAACTGTCTGACAAAGATCTAAACTGTTTACAACTTGTGACAATTTTGCCTTAGGTCAAAATGCCTAAAACTGATCTTTTAGAAATTCAAATGATGACAAATCTGAAGCATGCGACATCAAAGGGTGAAAGAGCTATGCTGTGACCTGGAGAGATTTTAGCATGATGTAACAGTTACCACAAGCAAGGTTTTACACAAGCGTAAAATGGCTGCGTAACATGTATTTAAGCAGGATAGAAGAACAAGAGGGCCAGAATGGCCCTGAAGCGCTCACCAGACAATCAGAGGAGAAGATTTTCAAAGTTTTCACTATATGTTTCTATAGAGAACTAGCCGGCCCTGGGGCGGGCCAATTTTGACCCCAGGGGAATAATTTAGAAAAACTTGATGGGGACCTGAACATGATGCTATGAGCCAAATATGAAAGCTGAGATTAACCTTCCAGTTTCAGAGAAGAAGATTTTCAAAGTTTTCTCAATATGTTTCTATTGAAAACTGTCTACTACCCCTGTGGCAGGGCCAATTTTGACCCCAGGGTCATAATTTATATAACTTTTGTAGAGGACCTGAACATGATGCTCTGTGCCAAATATGAAAGCTGAGAGCCTTCCAGTTTCAGAGAAAAGATTTTCAAAGATTTCACTATTTGTTTCTATTGAAAACTGCCCTTCCCTGGGGCGGGGCCAATTTTGACCCCAGGGCCCCATTATTTATATAACTTTTGTAGAGGACCTGAACATGATGCTCTGTGCCAAATATGAAAGCTGAGAGCCTTCCAGTTTCAGAGAAGAAGATTTTCAAAGATTTCACTATTTGTTTCTATTGAAAACTGCCCACCCCTGGGGCGGGGCCAATTTTGACCCCGGGGCCATAATTTATATACCTTTTGAATAGGACCTGAACATGATGCTCTGTGACAAATATGAAAGCTGAGAGCCTTCCAGTTTCAGAGAAGAAGATTTTCAAAGATTTCACTATTTGTTTCTATTGAAAACTGCCTACCCCTGGGGCGGGGCCAATTTTGACCCCGGGGCCATAAATAATATAACTTTTGTAGAGGACCTGAACATGATGCTATGTGCCAAATATCAAAGCTGAGAACCTTCCAGTTTCAGAGGAGAAGATTTTCAAAGATTTCACTATTTGTTTCTTTTGAAACCTGCCCACCCCTGGGGCGGGGCCAATTTTGACCCCGGGCCATAATTTATATAACTTTTGTAGAGGACCTGAACATGATGCTCTGTGCCAAATATGAAAGCTGAGAGCCTTCCAGTTCCAGAGAAGAAGATTTTCAAAGATTTCACTATTTGTTTCTATTGAAAACTGCCCACCCCTGGGGCGGGGCTAATTTTGACCCCAGGGCCCCATTATTTATATAACTTTTGTAGAGGACCTGAACATGATGCTATGTGCCACATATGAGAGCTGAGAGCCTTCCAGTTTCAGAGAAGAAGATTTTCAAAGATTTCACTATTTGTTTCTATTGAAAACTGCCCACCCCTGGGGCGGGGCCAATTTTGACCCCGGGGCCATAATTTATAAAACCATTGTATAGGACCTGAACATGATGCTCTGTGCCAAATATGAAAGCTGAGAGCCTTCCAGTTTCAGAGAAGAAGATTTTCAAAGATTTCACTATTTGTTACTGTTGAAAACTGCCCACCCCTGGGGCGGGGCCAATTTTGACCCCGGGGCCATAAATAATATAACTTTTGTAGAGGACCTGAACATGATGCTATGTGCCAAATATCAAAGCTGAGAACCTTCCAGTTTTAGAGGAGAAGATTTTCAAAGATTTCACTATTTGTTTCTTTTGAAACCTGCCCACCCCTGGGGCGGGGCCAATTTTGACCCTGGGGCCATAATTTATATAACTTTTGTAGAGGACCTGAACATGATGCTTTGTGCCAAATATCAAAGCTGAGAGCCTTCAAGTTTCAGAGGAGACGATTTTCAAAGATTTCACTATTTGTTTCTATTGAAAACTGCCCACCCCTGGGGCGGGGCCAATTTTGACCCCAGGGCCATAATTTATATAACTTTTGTAGAGGACCTGAACATGATGCTATGTGCCAAATATGAAAGCTGACAGCCTTCCAGTTTCAGAGAAGAAGATTTTCAAAGATTTCACTATTTGTTTCTATTGAAAACTGCCCACCCCTGGGGCGGGGCCAATTTTGACCCCGGGGCCATAATTTATATACCTTTTGAATAGGACCTGAACATGATGCTCTGTGCCAAATATGAAAGCTGAGAGCCTTCCAGTTTCAGAGAAGAAGATTTTCAAAGATTTCACTATTTGTTTCTATTGAAAACTGCCTACCCCTGGGGCGGGGCCAATTTTGACCCCGGGGCCATAAATAATATAACTTTTGTAGAGGACCTGAACATGATGCTATGTGCCAAATATCAAAGCTGAGAACCTTCCAGTTTCAGAGGAGAAGATTTTCAAAGATTTCACTATTTGTTTCTTTTGAAACCTGCCCACCCCTGGGGCGGGGCCAATTTTGACCCCGGGGCCATAATTTATATAACTTTTGTAGAGGACCTGAACATGATGCTCTGTGCCAAATATGAAAGCTGAGAGCCTTCCAGTTCCAGAGAAGAAGATTTTCAAAGATTTCACTATTTGTTTCTATTGAAAACTGCCCACCCCTGGGGCGGGGCCAATTTTGACCCCAGGGCCCCATTATTTATATAACTTTTGTAGAGGACCTGAACATGATGCTATGTGCCACATATGAGAGCTGAGAGCCTTCCAGTTTCAGAGAAGAAGATTTTCAAAGATTTCACTATTTGTTTCTATTGAAAACTGCCCACCCCTGGGGCGGGGCCAATTTTGACCCCGGGGCCATAATTTATAAAACCATTGTATAGGACCTGAACATGATGCTCTGTGCCAAATATGAAAGCTGAGAGCCTTCCAGTTTCAGAGAAGAAGATTTTCAAAGATTTCACTATTTGTTACTATTGAAAATTGCCCACCCCTGGGGCGGGGCCAATTTTGACCCCGGGGCCATAAATAATATAACTTTTGTAGAGGACCTGAACATGATGCTATGTGCCAAATATCAAAGCTGAGAACCTTCCAGTTTTAGAGGAGAAGATTTTCAAAGATTTCACTATTTGTTTCTTTTGAAACCTGCCCACCCCTGGGGCGGGGCCAATTTTGACCCTGGGGCCATAATTTATATAACTTTTGTAGAGGACCTGAACATGATGCTCTGTGCCAAATATCAAAGCTGAGAGCCTTCAAGTTTCAGAGGAGACGATTTTCAAAGATTTCACTATTTGTTTCTATTGAAAACTGCCCACCCCAGGGGCGGGGCCAATTTTGACCCCAGGGCCATAATTTATATAACTTTTGTAGAGGACCTGAACATGATGCTATGTGCCAAATATGAAAGCTGAGAGCCTTCCAGTTTCAGAGAAGAAGATTTTCAAAGTTTGCACTATATGATTCTATTGAAAACTGCCCACCCCTGGGGCAGGGCCAATTTTGACCCTAGGGCCATAATTTATATAACTTTTGTAGAGGACCTGAACATGATGCTATGTGCCAAATATGAAAGCTGAGAAGCTTCTGGTTTCAGAGGAGAAGATTTTCAAAGTTTTACTATATGTTTCTATTGAAAACAAGGCACCCCTGGGGCGGGGCCAATTTTGACCCCAGGGGCATAATTTATATAACTTTTGTAGAGGACCTGAATATGATGCTATGTGCCAAAGATGAAAGTTGAGATCCCTGTAGATTCAGAGGAGAAGATTTTTAAAGGTTCAAATTGTTGACGACGGACGACGAACGACTAACAACGAACGACGGACGACGCACGATGCACGCCGACGGACGACGGACAACGGGTGATCACAAAAGCTCACCCTGAGCACTTTGTGCTCTGGTGAGCTAAAAAGAGGGAGCAATATTGGGAAAACATGACTGTTATGTATGAATTAATACATGTAGCAGAAACGGGGGAATGTTTTAATGAGTTATGATGCATAATACCTGTGTTTGACACCATTAATACACATTACGTCACAGATCAATGTTATTCATTTGCTGAAACACACTGACGTAGAAACCATTATCACATTAAGTGATGTTCACAAGGCATACAAACTCCCATACTTACAGTCTACATGAAATTATTCCAATAGGTCGACGCAATGCCCATTAAATTTTTCACTTATATTGTCCCCAAATTAAGAACATGTTAGTAAAAGATAATTATACATTAAGTTGAAGCAAATTCATGCACAATGGTGAAATATGCAAGATGGTCAACAAAACCACGAGTAGAAGGTCTCAGCTAAATAACTTTAACAAAGCCAAAATGAAAACAAAGGACTTATATTTTTATGTACAAAATGGTTTTAAACCAAAAGCATGTATACTAAGGGTGCTAAGAAAATATGAGAGAAAAAAAAAAATTCAGCTTCCACAGAGGATCGAACCCACGACCTCACGTTTCCTAGTCCACCGTTATAACCCTTAGACCACGCTGACAGCTATGCTTGAGAATGTGATTTTAATCAGTTATACCTAATTCACTAGCATTTTCACTGAAACTGGCAGAAAAGAAAGAAATAACCCCGACAAAAATATGCTGAGAAAAATATATGAATGAAAATAAATAAAATAAATGAATATATATAAATAAAAACTTGTCTCACAGTAAACCATATTTATTAAAAAGATTGGCTTTTATAGAAACACAGGACCGCAGAAACGCATGGTCAAAATTCAAAGCCGTATAAGTTTGGGCTGCTTTCGCAGCCCAATAAGGGCACAACTGGTCAGTGATGTAACCTTTAAACTGTAGTTTCTGATTTAACCCTTTCCCTCATATAAACGTGTTTTCACGCATCTGCAAACAGAGTAGACCCAGATAATCTGGCTCCTGTAGGGTCAGGGTCTGCTATGTTTGCTAATGGAATTCTGTTTCTATGCCTTCTAAAATAGCTACACTGATCCACCTTCCATATTACATTATAAATATTTTGTTCATAACTATTCAGGAGGTATTGGAATTTGTAATAAACATAGAACAAGGAAAGGGTTAACCTCCAATGAAGTTATCTCCCCTTGTCCCTTAATGGCTATGCTGATGAGACAAGGGAAATAACTGTGAGGAAATTGCTAGCTCTGATTAAGGGGAAACCTTTTAACTGTCGTTTCTGATGTTTAGAAGTCTAAAGCCCCAGGGTGAGGCCATTTTTTGGCCCAGGGGACATAATTTGAACAAACTAGGTAAAAGTCTATAAGGTGATGCGTCATACCAAATAGTTTAGCTCTTGAGTATGTAGTTTCAGAGAAGAAGATTTAAAGGTTTTCCTATATAAGTCTATGTAAAATTCACAAACCCCGGAGCAGGACCATTTTTGGCCCGGGGGTCATCATTTGAACAAACTTGGTAAAGGACCATTAGATGATGCTTTATACCAAATATCAAAGCTCTAGGAATTGTGGTTTCAGAGAAGAAGATTTTTAAAGATTTAAAAACAAGAGGGCCATTGGCCCTATATAGCTCACTTGAGTTTCAGTAATATATTGACTATGTTAATTTTTCAGCAGGCAACATTCTAGCTCTTGAGTATGTAGTTTCAGAGAAGAAGATTTTTAAAGGTTTTCCTATATAAGTCTATGTAAAATTGACAAAACCCGGAGCAGGACCATTTTTGGCCCGGGGGTCATCATTTGAACAAACTTGGTAAAGGACCATTAGATGATGCTTTATACCAAATATCAAAGCTCTAGGAATTGTGGTTTCAGAGAAGAAGATTTTTAAAGATTTAAAAACAAGAGGGCCATTGGCCCTATATAGCTCACTTGAGTTTCAGTAATATATTGACTATGTTAATTTTTCAGCAGGCAACATTCTAGCTCTTGAGTATGTAGTTTCAGAGAAGAAGATTTTTAAAGATTTAAAAACAAGAGGGCCATTGGCCCTATATAGCTCACTTGAATTTCAGTAATATATTGACTATGTTAATTTTTCAGCAGGCAACATTTCTAGCAGATGACAGAAACTTAGTGTTAACCCTTCACTGCTGAGCCAACTTGAACTAAAATTGACACACAGTTTGGATTCAGATCTAATACCAAGTAACTGTCTGACCAATATCCAAACTTTTTACAACTTGTGACAATTTTGCCTTAGGTCAAAATGTCTTAAACTGATCTTTAAAAGTTTATATATATAAATATAAAACTGATAAGCCCCAGGACCGGGCCATTTTTGAACCGGGGCTCATAATTTGAACAAACTTTGTCGAGGACCATTTGATGATGCCACATACCAAATATCAAAGCACTAGGGTTAGAGGTTTGACAAGAAGATTTTCAAAGCTTTTAAAAACAAACTGATAAGCCCTGGGGTGGGGCTATTTTTGGCCCGGGTCATAATTTTAACAAACTTGGTAGAGGTCTTTTAGGTGATACTTCATACCAAATATCTAAGCTCTAGGGTATGTGTATTCATACATGTGATAACCTACTGAGGCATGTCAGGTAGATTTAGGAAATTTGTCAGGTAGATTTGACTTTTGTCAGGTAGATTTTACTGACGCGACAAAATTATTATTAAATAAAATTATATGGAGGAGAAAAAAGAAATTTGCTTGATACCTATGTTTGTTATTCATTATCATTCATACTTTACCATAAATGCATACCATTCCATTATTAAACCTTACATTACACGCATAACATTTACACACTTAACCCTTTCCCTCATATAAACATCTTTTTCACGCATAAATTTGCACAGAGAATAGACTCGGATCAGGTGGCTCCTACAGGAGCTGTCTGGTCAGGGTCTGCTCTGTTTGCTTATTATATATAGGAATGATTCTACACTTTCTGGGTTGGCCAAAAAAATTACAATGTGGAGTTAAAACCTCCATTAAGCCTTTCCTTCATATAAACCAAGGTTTCGTGCATTTGCAAACAGAGTAGACCCAGATCAGACAGCTCCTATAGGAGCCATCTGATCAGGGTCTGCTCTGTTTGCTTTTGAAATTTTAACAGTGTTTCTGTACTTTCTAAAATGGCTATAAAGTTTCAATCTCCAAATTTCTTTATAACTACTTTGTTTAAGAATATCCAGTAGGGACTGGAATTTGGAATAAAAATGGAACAGGGAAAGGGTTAAAAACAAATACTAGTAATTGACATGCAGTAATAATTCTAGATTTTTTTATTTGTCAAAAGGACACATTGAAATCAATAGGTCTCAAGCCCAAAACACTGGGTTCCTTATTAAATAATGTCATGAAAAAAATCAAGATTTATTAGTTTTATCATATAATGAAAAAGATATTCCATTTTATCTTATTTTATAATAACATTTTTAGGGGGGGTTTGGCTTATTTTATAGCCTTTATTTAGCTATACTCCCAATGACAACCTTTACTCAGTTCAAGTTAGTTAAAACTTTACTCAATTCAAGTTAGTTACTGCAAACATTGAGCAGACACAGAAATGTCGAAATCCCATCAGGTCCAGAGTCTGTGTTTTAGCCCGTATCTACAATCGTCGCGAAAACTGATGACATTTCAACTTATATAGTTATTATTTTTTGAAGAGTTTGCAATGGTAGATAATAATTCATGGTGTTTTCAATTACTTCTTTAGTGTCATTACCACTTATTATACTAATGAAAAAGTAATTTAGTGTAAAAATCAAATTCATGATTATCAGTCCAAGCAGTCTTATTTTCGAAGTGTTTCGGCCCATTGCAACAACGAGGCCAAGCACAGCTGTCTTTGACAAGGACGCAGAGAAGCATTTCTATGTCTTATAACTTAATTATGAGATTATAATTCCTATTATAGGGTCATGACACTCCCATGTCACCTCGCTTGAGTAATAAACCTGCTGCATGTGATATTTCTGGTAGACGTTTGCATTTTGAAACGACTGGTTCCCGAACAATTTATTTGGTAAAGTAGTAGAGTGAAAACTGGAACCACCTCGTGATTATGTAATTCGGGAATTCTCCATGGTCTCCACAGGGGATTCCCTTGATTGGTCCCTACCAAAACAGACCAAGCATGGATCACAGCATGATAGCAAGCTAAAGGCGGTCTGTGTGTGTAGAGAACTAACAGATAAACTCTGTCAGGGAGGAAAATACATGTCACTAAAAAAATTGCCTTGGTATTTCAAAAACGGTAGATCGTTAAAGTAGAACGGTAAACGACCTCTGAAAACGGTAGAATTCACCTACCGTCGGTAGTTATCACATGTATGTGTATTCAGAGAAGAAGATTTTTAAAGGTTTTCCTATGTAAGTCTATGTAAAACTGATAAGCCCCAGGGCTGGGCCATTTTTGGCCCTGGGGTCATCATTTGAACAAACTTGGTACAGGATCATTAGATGATGTTACAAACCAAATAGGGTTTGTTGTTTCAGAAGATTTTTTAAAGATTTTCACAAAAATAACAGATAAGCCCCGGGGCAGGGCCATTTTTGGCCCAGGGGTCATGATTTGAACAAACTTGATAGAGGATCACCCAAGGTACAATTCAAGCAGAAGACATCTCTAAAGTAGACGACATAGTTTGCAAGAATATGGTACAGTTGATGTTCACAGTACTACACAGCCTTGTGACTTGACCTTACTGGTAGTCAGTGCTGTAACCTTTAAACTGTACTTTCTAACCTGAAAAAAATCTATTTAAAAAGTAATGACCCCACAGGACCATTTTTGGCCCCAGCATTATGATTTTAACAAACTTAGTAAAGGTTTACTAGGTAAAGCTATACACCAAATATCTAAGATCTGTGCCATATGTTTTTTGACAAGAAATTTTTTAATACACTGATAGGCTCTGATAGGCAGCTTTAATAGTGCATGCTACCAACCTCCAATGCAGTAATCTCCCCTACTCCCCTAATTGCTATGCTGAAGGTAAAGGGAGATAACTGTGAGGAAATTGGCTAGCTCTGAATAAGGGGAAACCTTTTAACTGTAGTTTCTGATGTTAAGAAGTCTAAAGCCCCAGGGTGGCGCCATTTTTGGCCCAGGGGTCATAATTTGAACAAACTAGGTAGAAGTCAATTAGGTGATGCTTCATACCAAATATTTTAGCTCTAGAGTAGTTGGTTTCAGAGAAGAAGATTTTTTAAAGTTTTCCTACACAAGTCTATGCAAAACTTACAAGCCCTGGGGCAGGACCATTTTTGGCCCGGGGTCATCATTTGAACAAACTTGGTAAAGGACCATTAGATGATGCTTTATACCAAATATCAAAGCTCTATGATTTGTAGTTTCAGAGAAGATTTTTAAAGATTAAAAAAAAAAACCTGATAAGCAGTGGGGCGGGGCCATTTTTGGCCCTGGAGACATGATTTGAACAAACTTGATAGAACACCCCCTAAGGTACATTTCTGTCAAATTTAGTTGAAATTCTCCCAGTGGTTTAGGAGAAGAAGTCATTTGAAATAAAAGTGAAAGGACAGACGGACATACTGACAGACAGACGGACGACAGGCGGTCACAATAGCTCTTGAGCCTTTAGCCTAATAGGTATGTGTTTGACAAACAACATTAGCACAGTTCTCTTCAAAGCTAATTAACGCACTTACTTAATTTAATGCAACTTAACAAGAACAGAACTTTATTACATATCAGGCATGATAACAATTGTCAGATTTGTGACAACCAATTTAACATGATTGCAATGACCAGTGTTCACCATATGATGCCAGTGTGCATCAACATCAATGCAAATTCACAAACTGCAGCGAAATAGGAAGGATTTGTTTCATATCCATTTCTTGTTTGTTATTTGAATATAATTATGTTCTTTGCTTGAAATATTAAATTGACGAAAATAAATATTCACATTAAAATTGACTCTATTGTAATTCTCACATCTAGTTTGAACCCATGCCTTATCAATTATGTTTATGTAATGTATTTGTCACACACATCCATATTTAACCCTTTCTCAATATCAACGCCTCTTCACACAATTGCAAGCAGAGTAGACCCAGTTCAGTATAGAAGCTGGCAGATCAGTATCTTTTCTGCTTTCTTTATACAAACGCCTCTTATAAGGGCTTATTTACTTACTATTTGGAATACAGCATAGATCGATCTGAGTCTGTCCTATCATTTGCAAACGCAATACATGTAGTTCCGCATACGAAAAAATCTGTTTGTTGTTCGAGAATTACTCAAAGCCCCTGACCTTAGGAATTTTGTTATTTTTAGAATTTAATCATCACCAGAAATCGGACTATATATTTATAAGGAACTAATCTAGTATAGCGGACTATTAACTGTTTTCCATACAGAAAATCAAAGCAACTTAAAGAAATGATGAAACATTTCCCTGCTTGAAATCCGTTTCTTCAAATAATTATAACCGCCAGTTATTGGCGTCGCGTTTAGCAACATTATTGGCTCAAAAAGGCTCGCGCTGTGCTTTGTTATGATTCGTGATTTCCGGGGTCCGCTATACTAGATTCTTCCCATTTATAATATTCATTGTACAATATTTGAATCAGCTAATTTTTCAGGTTTACCAGTTTAACTTATTTATTGCTACATGCATAACTAATGTCAAGCACTGTATAGATAGTACGCAGATCTGTCATCAGCTGACAAAAATCAATCAAATCAATCAAACACACACATATACACACACAAGTTCTTCCATAATGTGCTTTCAAATGCATATATGATAAATTTGGGGGGGGGGGGGGGGGGGGCTGCACTAAGTTCAATCTTGGTCAACACTACCTGAAAACAAGTTTTGTTATGTTATTGATACCTTACAATAGGTGTGAAATACAATCGCTATATAATTGCTTTCTAGGCGAATTCACCATTCGGGTTACTATATCTAATTGTAGGCGAGTTGGTCATTTGGCGAATTCACCATAAACCGAACATGAATATTCAACAGGGAAAGGTTTATCAGAGTTTTTAACCATAGCAACGTCTATGCTATATTCGACATAAGCGGACACACACCTCGAGTTGCTGCAATTTGTTCATTAACATCCTTTCTTAACACTCGTTTAGGTGTAGCTGGTTCATCATCCTCAGACTTAGACTTCACAGTGCCCATTTTGTCCTCGGATTTCGACATGCCTGTCACAGCGAAGAAACGGCAAGCAACAAAGCAGTCGGCAAACGTGTATGGTTTCTTTATCAGTAAGAATGTTTTCTGTGTGTTTGCAATCATGAAAGACCTAACAAGTCGTCGAAGCATAAGGCCTACTTGAACCCCTACTTGGTGTATATTTTTGCTATGGTTTGCGTCTACTAAATGTTGAAAATAATATTTTGTTTGCGATGCTGTGAAAGATGAGGCGATAAACTCTTTCATTCACATCAACAAATAAATTGACTTTATATTTGTGTACTAGATAATATATCTATTGCTGGATAGTAATACAAATCTACCATTCGATGCGAATTTACCCTTCCTACTTTCGGTTTCGCGCAATACATTTTATATATTTCCTAAAGCGACAGTGGATATATTGCCATTCTAATTCATAAAATTTAAATGAACAATTCCTCAGATGACAATCATTGTTTGTATTATATCACATGCTGTTTATTAAAAAAAATAACAAAATAAGTGAAAACAGAAGAAAATTTCTATTAAAAAATTAGTCAACTCTAATCCAAATTTACTGCTAAGCGGTATATCTGTACATATCGGTATCATCTGCGTTGTTTTCAGCAAACCTTATATGGTAGCTGCTTTGTGCCACCGCTTTGTGTACTGTCGTGTGTCATTTTTAAATATCTTGCCTGGCATCTTTTCTATTTTTACACTTATGATGACAGAATATTTGACATACTCATCTTTGCATCCTGTTAAATATATATCTACTGTAACTGGTTTGGCGAATTCATACCTTCATTTTGAATGTAACTATATTAACTAAAATAGATATTATCGGGTTTTCAAAACCATGCAACCGATATATATATAGCTGTGTTAAATTTGGGCGTGCCCGTTTGGCAAACTGTTTACTTCTGAGTAGAGACACATACATAAATACGTATGTATTTATGTGAATATGCCTCTGTTCTGAGTGATATGTTTAGTACTAAATTGTATAAACAGAAGCTTATGGAGACAAAAGTTGGGAAAGTGCTTGTGTGGTCTGGGGTTAAGGTCAGAAACACTAGTTTCCGTGTAATGATATCGAAATCAAACCTCATATATATGTTAGTTTGTATGGAGACAAAAGTTGTGATCGCATGCATGGGCTTAGGGTCAATCCGAATGTCATTGTCTCTAAAATAGAAGAAAACACCCCAGGTGCTTCATGGTAATATCTTTAGATCTAAGGGATATACCACTTTAAAGAGTGAGAACAAACTTAATATACAAATGCGCACAAGGAAACAAACATTGCAATTGCATATACAGGGGTCTAGAGTCAAGTTCACTGCTACTAAAACAAAAGTACCGTTTTCAAGTGTTATTAAGTTTAGTTCGGAATGATACATTGTGATGAAACTTGGTATGCAGCTATAGCTAGATAGTTTGTATGGAGTCAAATGTCTAGATAATATTAATCCTTTCCCTCATATAAACGTGTTTTCACACATTTGCAAACATAGTAGACCTAGATCAGACGGTTCCTATAGATATGAGCGGTCTCATCAGGGTCTGCTCTAGCTGTTTGCTAATAGATCTGTTTCTTTACTTTGTAAAATAGCTACAATATTCCACCTTCCATTTTAACTACTTTGTCCATGTATATTCAGTAGATATTGAACTTTGGAGTTTTTTTCTTTTTGCCACTGTTTTACAAAGTGCTATGCATTCAGCCATTTATGAAACAAAACAATACCTATAGATAGAAGCATACCATCTGAATCTGAATGATACGTCACAGATACCAATACTGGCTTATACGTGTCGGGGTGACCATATCGGCGTTCCAAGAGGATCTTAACTATTTGACTCTTAGAAAACTGTTGTTGAAAAAGAAATTGGAAAAATGACAGAATACTATTTTGTGGACACTTCAGATATGGTACTATATATAGTGTCTCTAACACTTGTGTAATTAAAAGTTCCTCGTCAAAATCACAAGACAAGATGTGACCTTATAACTTACAAAAGTGTACATCATAAAATACTCTAAATTAATAACATAAAAATGGATGAGCTGGGTCTATGCCACTGTGCGCACACGTGCTCACAGAGAGAGAGAGACACACACACACACAGAGATAGAAACACAGCGATAGACAAACAGAGATACACACACACACACACACACACACACACACACACACACGTGCGTGCATGTGCGCATGCATACACAGAGCTCTATGCACGCACGCATTCATTAACTCATCTTTTAACATGCATAAAAAGTTACTGAGCAATTAATTTGTACTTATTAGCATCCGTCTCTGGAAAATGTAGAATTTAACCGAATTTCAGTGTTTTATCTTAGTTGAGCAATATCTATAGGGACCGATATCTATATCTTCCAAATAATAAAACTACGACAATTTTTTTCAGCGGCTAGCTGTCTATTTTCACTTTTGTTCTAGTTTTCCACCAATGAGA